>JAADXH010001495.1:0-10761 GCA_023337595.1 Globisporangium camurandrum | reverse complement strand
GCGACACATCATTTTGCGTGTTGTAAGTGCGCAGTTGGTGCTTCTGCTCCAGCGTCATTCGAGCTCTCGTCATGGCCATTCTTGCGTCGTTGTTGTTGGTGGCGCTGATTTGTAGAATGTGAAATGAAAAATGATTCTAACAAAATGCGTGTGTGGAATACGCAAGTATCGATTTTTCAAAGGTATGTGTTGATAGTGGTGATTCATAATGAGAGAGTTGACTGTATCTCATTTCGTAGTAAAACGCAGCAACACATTGAATCTGATATTAATGTGTTCTACACAGTACAGGCAGAACTCCAAGATTGAAACACTTAAAATCAGATAAAATCAGATAAAAGGTCAGTGGAGACAAATAAATAAAGGTATAAGATATTGCAGATCAAGAAAATTGTGCCTAACACACTTTAACAAAATCCTATTTTTAGCTACAACACCAAGCCTTCTTTTGCATCAAATTCCACAAAAACAAGCACAGCCTTCAAAAGACAAACGAGCCAGACACGCGCTCACCATACACCTCGCACGATTGAATCCTCAAGACTAAGCGTTCTCGTCGACCAACAGCCAATGATAATGCGTAGCGTATGCAGCTTTTGAAACTTGAACAATATAGCAAAATATTTGACACTCGCGCTCGTTTTCACTCTCGTTGCACAGACGATATGTCACGGAGCTTCTCACCCCATGACTTAGCTTACACTAAGTTGATTTGAGGAAGCGCGTAGAGAATCGCACAAGAACGACTTGTGCCGAAAGAAGGCAAATTCAACTCTGAGGTGTTATTTAATATGCAAGCTAGCAAGGCTAGCGAGCAGAAAGTGAGGGAATCCGAACTTCCTAGACGTAACAGTCAGCCACCATCTACATTAAACAGGAAAACGTATCGTATCCCAATATTACTAATTTAGGATCGCACCTAGATATGTAATAATGTGTAAACCCCATTACGCCACCACCCCCACTCAAGATAGTAACACCAGTCACTAAACGAGAACGTGAATGAAAAGCAAATGCAAATGCAAAAGCAAAAGCAAAGAAAACGACACGCGCTGCACTCTCGCAGTGTGTCTGGCCTTCGAGAAGCAGAGCGGCTGCGACGAGACGGCCAAAGCAGACGAGCAACGGGAGAACGCGGCGAGCGCGCGAGAGACTCAATCGCGCATCGGTGCGGTTGTCGACAGGAACGAGACAGCAGCAGACGCAACGCGTTGTGCGCTCACAACGAGAGTCAACTCGACAGCAGCAGTCGAACCGAACAACGACCACAGCGCGCAGCGACGCGACATGGTGAGCGGCAACCCGTACGTTGGCACGTTCGCGCCGTACGACGTGGACGACTGCAGTGACATTACTGAGGAGAATGCCAACCATGCTGCGATCCGAACACTTTGGCAATCATATCGCCAAAGTAAAGGCAAGACAGTGACGCCGCACGGATTCGTGGCGGAGGCGTCACTGAACGAGTCGTGGTCGAGGTTCGTTGCGCAGTACAACTACGACCCGGCGTTCTTCCGCGAGCGAACGGAGCCGAACTAGGTGGCACGCGATGCTCGTAATCGCGTGGGCCACTTGCGTGTTCAGATTTGCGACGATTCGTACGCGACGGATCGCCAGGCGTGCTACTGGTACTACCGCGAGTGGTGTCACAAGTGCAGTCGTTCGGGCTTCGCGCGTCCAAACGCCGCGGAGTGGACTGAGATGATGCGCGAGACTCCGTTGAGCGAATACGAACGGAGGATGATCGGCAACTGACAGCGCCAGTTGGATCAGTACAATCGGGCACACGGGCTTCTGCAGTCGTTTTATCGTGAGCGACTAGATATACTTGTTGTCCAGACCTGCCGCCGACGCCGGTGACAACACTTCAACCGAGAGTGCGTTCACCCGTTCGGGCGTACGAGTAAAAACCACCGCATGCGCGTCGTCGTACGCACGAACCAGATCAGGGACGCCTTCAACAAGAGTCGCACGCGGCTCCCAAGTATCGGACGTGGGAGGGTGCTCGAGCCAACGAACGCGATACTCAGTGGGAGCGTCGCGGCTATGCGACGCGTCGCGACGAGCAGCACGTTGACTGGTACGGTCAACGAGGTGGTCTACGATTCATCGAAGAGCACCCTCGCTATCTACCAGCGGGGTGGGCCATCACGCTGGAAGCGGCCATCACTCGGCTGATCACGACCGAGCGAATGAGGCAATCGAGACGGGACTCCGGAATGCTGCTGCGATTGAGTTGTTGTTGCAGCAGATGGAGCGGCAGTCGCGACAGATGGATCAGCTCGAGCGAGCGGGGCTCGCGATGATGGAGGTGAGCGGGGCGATCCGCTTGAAATTGGTACATGTCTCGAACGCGCAGCGACCTCCGGCGCAGCCGCTTCGATTGGCGGGTGGGACGGCTAAAAATCCCGTTGTCGTCGAGGAGATCGGGGATGTGAAGATCGAGCCCCAGTCGGCGGCGTCGACGCCGACTGAACAACAGCCGACGGATGTGTCGTCGCAGCAGGCAGCGGCGACTGCTCCGAGTGAGACGACGGCAACGACTGCTGGGGCGGCTCAGTCGGCCCCAGTGCCAACTGGGCCACCGACGAATCAGACGGGCGTGCTCCCGGGCGGATTGGAGACGTCGGTTGTGACTACGGCGACGATGGCAACAGCTGCCGTCGGCCAGCCGGCTCCTGCAACGCCGGCTGTTCAAGACGCGAACGGGAGCGACGGGAAGGTATCGTTATCGTCGGAGTGTGAGTAGGAACCGCAGTAGGGTGATAGCTTTTCAGTAGTCGAACGTATAAAGTTGGATGTAGTCGCATCGCGCATGGTATGTCGAGCGTGTAGGCTTCACCTTTCCTCTTAAGTACGATAAACGGTCCTGTGTACGGTCTTGCGTACTAATGTCAATTTTCGTTCGTAAACACCACCTTTACAATGCATTGTACTCATTACGTTGTGAATAAATAAGTTCCTAACTCATTTAGTTAAATACAGCATTCTCCCTGCTTTATCAACAAAAACGAAATTGCTACTGAAAATGCATATCTACATCTAATTAGCGATGATATCGCACTTACTACTTAAGCATAAGGAAATAATATGATAGGCTGAGAATATGTTATATAATCAACGCTATATATATAGGCAAACATGTAGATGATATATACAGTCAATTCAAAATTTTCTTGGTACTAATTGTATATTACAAGCTTCTACAAACCGTATGGACTAACCTCGTGCATTATACAATAAATGCACATGAACTACGTACAACATATCGTGTTGGACAACGATCACCTGGAAGTAAAACTCTTCGAAGAGACTTAGCTTGGTAAATTACTTGCACATATACAATCAAAACTACGCAGCACACGTTCAACAGCTGACCAAGCTGTATTTACGACGCTGCCACTGCGTTTAAGCGTCAATCGATGACTCACAGCTGTTTTGATTTTATCTCTGTCGAGTCACTTGAAGTAGTTTAGTGTCGTCTGTGATTGCCATCAATATCGCCGTCGGCAGCGCACTCAAGCAGAACGATATCGTTCGTAACGATCGCTTTTATTGATTTCGGAATAGGTGCTCAAAATTACTGAACGCACCGATCTGGTGCACAAAAAGACGATCTTGTTGATCAGGTTCATTGTCTTTAAGCACAACATTTAGTAGCTCGATGCGAGCCATTTGTCGACACAATATCACGCATCGCAACAGATGGCTATCATTTCTCCACACCTGTTACAGTGGTGGCTAACAACTATTGTAAAGTACAACTTCGATGTCGAGAACAAGCCCAGCCATCAAAAAGTGTTGGCAGAGGCTTTATCGAATCCACTGATGAAGTGCATTTCAATTTGACAAGGTCGCGAGTCTCGAATCATATGTACAGCCGATGCGTTCAGCCATCCCTCGCATCTATGTCCGCTTGACGGACACCGTCGTAGAGCACTTTGACAACAACATCGAATTTCGCTTGGTCATCGCTTAATATAGAGAGGCGAAAAATGAACTACTGCCCATTATGCTCATCGTGCACGCACTCTACAGACATCACGAAGGCTATCTATGCTAGCAGCTGCGGGGTACAACTTCGTGTGTGTCTCAAACGACGAAGGCTTGAAGATGTGGTGTGATGATCGAACATGAGCCTCTCTATAGGCCCATCTCGGCCGAGAGAAGATTTTTTGCATCTTTGTTAAAATGCTTTTGTGACCTCGCATGTATATTTGGGTTGCACACATCGTCCAAGCTTGCAAACAGTGCAACTGCATAGGGCCAGCACCAAGAGTCACGCTCCGCTACTACCGCTACCCCATTCTCTGGATTGCTGGATGTCCGTCAGCATTGAATTCATTTTCGGTTTCTAATGTAGACGTGGTAGTATGTAAACACGACTTCACACCTGTCACCGGTAAGCATGAGTATCACGATCGCTGTGAGCTCGTCGCTTTTCCTAGAAGATAAGCTTCCTTCCAAACATTCTACTCGTCAACAGACGTCTGCAATATTGCCAATCTGTGCTCGCAAAAACGAAATGTTGATATCATATTCCAACGACATCGAAGTTGCGCAAGAGCGTGTAGAACCATTGTAAGACAGCCCAGCTGCTACTGATCTATATCGCGACATACCTATGGTCTAATCTGGATTTTTTGTGCGCGGCCGCATCGCAAAATGAACTCGCGTCGAATTCCAAGTCGCCGGCGTTGCGGCGCACTTCGATGACCTTGCGGTAAAGTTTTGACGCGCATCGTTGCGCTCCTATCTCATCGTGCGTAGCCTGCTCTCCAACGCCACGACACAATCCTCGTAACCGCCGATCACGCGACCAATGTACAGCTGATTCGGTACAGTAGACGGTACGAAAGCAGATGCGACAAATACAGTTATAGTCATACAAGTAGATACTACTTCAGGCTCTCGTCTGCGATAGTCACCGCAATGCATGAATGATTTCACCGTGAATGTTGCTAATATTGGCCCGTACTTGTTATGAAGGCACACAATTGCTCCATCTTTAATATGGTTGCTTCTTCTACACATTTAGTATTTCGTTGGTTTGTACATTGATTTTAGCACTCAGAAATCCTCGTCACATCATAAACCAGGCCATATATATAAAATGTTGCGTTCAAAGAAGTCCATAAACTCACCGCAACTGGCTAAACTCCATCTAGGACACGTGTTACTGATAAACAAAGCCAGATCAGTCTCTCCGCGGTAGCTCTCATCAATGACCAAAGTGAAAGAAACAAAATCTGTACGTCGAGTAGTCTTAAGTTACTTGACTTAAAGTGAGCGAATATGTGCAAAACAAACAAATGTAATACCGAAATACATCTGTATACGTTCTTATCAATGTTGTTGCGACATGGACTACGTTGTCACTATTTTGGAATTATTTTTTCAAGTTCTACGAGTCTGCATATATGCATGTCGCTACGACAAGGCAGTAATGAGTGTACAATTTCAGGCTAGAAAGTTAAGTGAATGTCAAAAACAAATATATTGAATTTTATTGCATCAATCATTCGTATTGGGTACCACTGCGTCAAAATGATAAAGTTAAACCACGGTATCATATTTATGCGATGCAAATGCAACAGTACTGGCTGACACTGCTTCTAAACGCATATATACAATTTATGACTTTAATGTGCTCCTTGTTTGAAATCCATATTACCATATAATATTGCAAATATATATACACCACGTGCGAACCAGTACTTCGACAAAATCAAGAATAAAAAGGTAGTCAAATAGACTCACCCAAAATCGTTATTGCACACGCTATCCATACTCAAGTACGACATACGACACACTTTCTTAAATTTGCAGCTCGCGTCGGTTTTCAATCCCGAGGAACATCACCACTCGCAAATGTAGCGTCGCCATGTCATCCAAATGATGGTACCTGCTACAGTCGATGCTCAGGCTGCATCAACACATTCGCTCTACTACAATGAGAGCGAATCGCCGTTCTGCACTCTTTTAGTAAGCGTAACAAGGCTTCAATCCAGGTTGTGTGCAGCTGCGACCACTCAGGTGTGTAACGCGCATGTAAAATTCCTCCATTGGTGCGGTTTTCCTGCCGAAAGCGATGCGGGTATCGATACCGAGGTTGAACCATTTCGTAGGAGAACAGCATTATTATCACGGTCATCCACTTCTCCAGAACATGTACTGCATCTATAGTATCTTTTGAAGCCGATGTTGATGTGCGTGTGCGTAGAGGTATTAAATTCTATACGCTGGTTTCGCAGCACGTATTTCAACGAGCACTGTACTCGTTTACATAGTGCTTATCTAACATCTGCACACGACATTGTCGAGCTGGATGGCAAATTGTGTATATGACGTGTTGTCTAGTTGGTTTTAGATGTCTAGTAATAATCTTGTATTTTTGTTGCGCCTGTAGATGTAATGCAAAGTTAGTTAGACGTCAGACACTCTCTATGGATTGTGCATATTGAATATACATGTTTGGAATACAGCAAATCACGTGATAGTTGTGAGTCGCATGAAAGCTATTATACATTTGGCGCACGTGTACAAGTACGATGAATTTAAAGATGTTTATGTTTCTAATCTTGTGTTTCCCTTAAGTGATCATTGAACGCGCATCGCTCATCAATTAGTTTTATTGGTCGGCCGCTGAATTTCAACACTTAATGCTTTGAAGGTGTTTTTCGTATTGCTGTTATTCTATTGCGCTTTGGCATATCGTTAACGACATCGAGACACACGCACATAAAAACCTAACCTCATGGTAATTTGACGGGCAAGGAGCGACAATATCGAAGCTCAAGTCGCAATATCGAAGCTCAAGTGGCGGACCACTGCAGGGTATTGCCTGTTCTGCGGTTTGTTGTGCGACGCAATCATTATGTGTAGTAGAGTACAGCCAGCACCGATGACGCTACATCTACCCTCGCCGGGAAATAACCTTGATACTTGGGTATAAACTTAAAAATGCGACGTCTAGTTCGATGTTGATTTGAAGATGCCGTATTGTGTACAACCTGCACCGTGAAAACCTCATCTATACTCGCCTGGAGACAGTTGTGATTTTGATGACATTTGTTTATTTACTTGGATGTGTCCTACGTTGGTCTAGTGAAATAGTACACTTACGTCTACAAGCTACATCACGTGTTGTTGCGTTCACGCCGCTTGGAAGAGTTGGTTTGTTTGAAGATTTTTACACAATCATGCAGGACTTGTAGAACTCTGTCGCTACACACAACATTGCAATTTTGATATTGAACTTAATTCAAATTTATCATTGAAAATCCAATTCATGGGTACAATGATTGCGATACATATTTATATATATATATATATATATATCGCACATCGCGTATACAAAGATCAGTTACGAAATGAGCCGATATCGCTGTGCAACGGCGCTTCAACAACATTTTGATCTTGTTTGCACCAATTCCTGCATGTGCAGCGTTAAGAAATGTTCGCGCAAGTGATATTTCCGCGCACATTGGCAGCTTAATTTGGTTCGTTGCTAGTGTTTGTACTTGCGATATCAATTTATAGCCAGATCAAAGTTTATGACCGCCGACACAAGCAAAAGAGCGACGGCAACAAGAGGGATTTTAAATACCTGTTATCAACTGGCACTTGCATAGATCGGTCGTCTTTTGAGCAATCTTAAGCCCCCCGATCACGCGAGTTAGAGATTAAGAGCAACTTCAGCACTGACGATACCGAATCACATGCAGTCAAATATAAACTTTGTTTTGTCAGTACGCAGCAAGGATAATTGCGATTAGTCAGTGTGATATAATATTCTCGCACAGTATTCACACATGTTAATTTTGTTGTGTCTGACATCCGCCCAAACCCACACAGACTAATTAATGTGTAGAACATATATATGTATATAATGTGAACAGTTTTTGACAACATTTTGTGCATCCTTGGATGTTAGATAGTCTTTTTACACGAAGCACCTCAAATTCCATCGTCTCAAAAGCTTGGTGTCAAACTCTTTCAGTGCCTTCTTGTATAAGTTGCGAAGCACCTGTTATTGCAACGAGTTTTCTGTCGATGACAAAGACGTATTATCTTATTGAAGATTACCACTGGGTAGTTCGAGACATTGTGCGAGAGGTTTGCCAATGTCTTTCGCCAGCACTTCGGCAAGTGCAGTCTATAACATCAAGATGCAAAAACAAGCTGAATCTGATGATTTCGGCGCGACAACATGAGCGTTTGACAGCTCTAAGTTCCAGAACAACACAACACTACATCATGGATATGACAAACGCGATCATCATCATGGACTCTATCATCGCACTGGGCTGTCGAGACAAGAAAACGTCTTGTTCAAGACGTCGGTTCAATAGGAGAGGTAATGCCGCTCATTGTTTTGCTGTAAGGTGGCGTGAACGCGCGTGTGAAGCCAGTAATGATTGTATTTAAGGACGAGAACTACAGAGAGTTGATAAGCGCAGTGTACTCGACCTCGAACAACATTTATCGAACGTTCATGCAAGTACTAATGCATGACAAAGATTAAAACAAATACACGATTCGAACCCTTGTTGATGTTGCCTACTTTGCTTGGTAAACATCTCCGGGCCTATCTACGCTGCTCGTGCCAATCCGCCGCTAACTTTGCTTCTATTGTCAGCATTAATTATGGCAACTTTGCTTACGGTTCATCTGTTCCCTCGCTCATACGATTCATTTAGTTGTTTGTACATACGTATTGGTTCAGTTTGAAGTCATTGCGGTATTTAAATGCCATACTTAATCGACGAAACTGACAATATGTGGTCTGTGTCACGTTCATGGTCTGCTGTATTTTATGATTCTTAAATAGCGGGTATATACAGTCGCGGAAACCACTTCAGGCCTTATATGGTAGTGAAAAAATGATAGCATATATTAGAATCATTTTGCAGATATCGTGAAGCCACATTGTAACTCATGTGCGCTAACGCGTGCTAAATCTGTGCGATATCTATTGACCGAGGTTGTATTTGTCGGTCCTTGAAAAATGTATTTCAGTACTACTCCAAATCGTAGTTTTGGTAAATAGATTTCGTTTTCCCGTGAGTTACTGATTAGTTTACAATAAACTCGACGCCAGTTTTAGCATAGACTTTCTCATTGCCAACTCGCTTACAAGATGCGCAAAATTATCTCGATACATGATTCAGCCACGCGATTTCGTAAAAATAATGATTTTTGGACCAAAAACGGGCAAAATCGAAGTTGCAACGCCACGCTCCTGTATAAATATGGCAATTCGAATGAGTAACTTGCAGACGGCTTAATGCAATCAAGCCAATTTTGCTTCTCAATATTCGATACTATACACAAATTTGTGATTCCCAATTTTCGATACAAAGTAATGCATAGTATTTCGTGTGCCTATAAACGCGCGATGTCGCTTTTGACATGTCCACTTGCTAACGCTCACACAACGCGGACAAAAATGCGGCGCCATTTCGACTTGATTATTCGCTCGTCTATACTGCGTGTGTACATTATCGATAATTTCAGCAAGTACCCTAAAAATGGCACATTACTTAGCACTTCTGCATATATAATGTTATTGCGCACTTGCCTATGATATCGCATATCAACATGGATATATAGCACAACCTTATGTAACACGTCAATCACATAGCAATTTCAAGGTCGCCAATAAGTGCAGTACACTGGAATGCCACCAAGGCCATTTTTCTACTTACATCATTTGCAACAACTTGAGTTTCTATTTGTTCAAAGCGGTAAATTACACTTCGGTTCAATTTGAGGGTGAGAAAATGTATTGAACGAGAAAAACGGACCGCCGATCTTGTTCATTTTTCGCTAAATTCGCATAAGCAGAAATATGCACCCATCACTTTGAACTTCGTGTGGCATAGGTCTCTAGGGTATATACTATGTGTACATAGTATATAATCTAACCTGGTATTGACATTGGTCGAGGCGTGCAGAAATCATTCAGAAGCAGGTAACTTTGCCTGACGATTGTATTCATTTTGAACAATCATTTTGAACAGCCTGCAAAACAACAAGTTTACATGGCAGCTCTATCAACGAATGCTCTTTTGGATATATTATGGGCATTCACTCGTGGTTGATAAAGACAATGAGAGACGAAAATGCCAATTGTAGACGATGTCATTGGCTCAAAATCATTCAATTTTTTGGCTCTATTAATCGCTCCATCACATAAAATCGCTGATGGAGTGGTTTATAGTCGAAAGCAAACAGAATCACCAAGTTAGCGTTTTTTAGGCAGAAGGCGAAACGAAATCACGTGCTTTGATTGGACAAATCCGATCTTAAATGATTTGCTTATCAATCAGACTATCAAGCACAAGTGACTCCCCCTAATATTTCGCTCTCTGTTGCGCATTTGAACAAGCATCACCGTCTTAGATAACACCAATAAATTAGCAATACACTTTCTTAGAGATTTTGTGAAGTGATTGCACTGTATATACAGGCATAATTCTCATTACTAAACACCATTCACAATTAATACCCCTATTAAATCGATGAAATTGTTTTGTATCATTTTTGGCGAGATTTAAGCAAAATTGGTTACTCGCACCAACCATTTCCGTGCATGACGTCGACCAGCTCTACAACATGAGCGTGCTTGACGCTATGACTTGGGCGCAGGAAGCGTGGAGCTCTGTGACAAGCGTCACCATTGCGAACTGCTGGCGCCACACTGGTATCCTCGCCGAGGATGTCTATGAGCTCGTTGCTGGGATGGAGAAAATTAGT
>JAADXH010001494.1:0-10767 GCA_023337595.1 Globisporangium camurandrum | reverse complement strand
CTCTCTGTAGCTCGTAAACGTCTCGTGGCAAAACAATGGCCATGTTGCGTCGTTCCATGGCCGATGCACGTTGTCGCCCGAGCACTCGCGCGCTGCTTGCTTCTCGCGTGCGTGGAACTGCGCACATACGCGCGTTTGTTGTCACGCACTGTAGAGCGTCTTGAAGTGCTGGAGCAGCGCTGCGTTGTCTGGACTTGCATGTGCTTCACACGCATTGAATGTGCTGCTGTCGCGCGCAAACGCACGAAAGCTCTCTGCGCACTGTGTGTCGTAAATGTGTTGTGTGTTTTCGGTTGCTGCGCCGTCGCAGTGTGCAGCTGCGAACGCGCTGATCTCAAGCACGCTCTTGCGTGCGTCGACAGTCATGTCGACGGCGTTCTTGGCTGCAGCAGAGGTCAATGTCTGCAGCAACAACAAGGACAGCTCGTTCGAGCTTTTGTGTACCGTCACAACTTGAATCGGTATTGCTTAACATCTCCGAGGTCGCATTGTTTTCTAGACAACAAAGCAAAAAATGCTGTCTTAGAGAACACTTTTTTCGAGCCAAAAAATAACTTCTATGTTACATATTCGAATACAGATAACAAATATTGCGCTTGGACTTTCTCACATTTGTTAATGACTTGTCCGCAGAAACGGCCAACTGTGATGAGCATAATTCAACTTTGTATTTAACAGTTTCGCAAAAAGGCAAATCACAGCAGCACACTGCAGCGATCGACCTCTCATTCCAGAATCTGCGCCGTCGAGAGCAAGCGAGACTAAGCAAGCAGCAGCAAAATCGAGACAGGACGATCGAGATGCAGCGCCGGTTGTAGCGAGGTGTGTGTGCATATGTGTGAATGTTGCTTGTGTTTTGCACATCGATCGCTTCACTAATAATCGCTACCAATACATGTCAAAGCGATGCACAACCAAGCCGCGCCAACCTCGTGCAAGCGTTGATGGCTGGAGGACTCAGAATTCCGCGGCCTGCAAACGTCGCACATGTACTTACGGCCAGGAGCGAGCGTTTCGAGTGGTGTGAGCGGTGTTAACTTCTTTGAAGGCAACGACGCCTACGCAGCGTAGTTCATTGCGAATGTGGCTGCGACACAGTCGCTGTCGATGCCGCGCATCACTGCTCCAGTTTTAGCACAGCGCACATCACAACCGACGCCTACGCCAAGCGTCTCGTCTCCACCACAAGCTGCCACAACAACTCAAGCACTGCGGCGGCAGCGACAGCACCTAGAGCCGCTGCGTCCACTCCAAGAGCGGTGGCACCATCGAGAAGGGCTGCGTCATTTCCTGTGCCAGTGCTCGTGTCTGTTATTGCAGAAAGCCAAGATGCAGCATCGACAACACTGGTGACTGTGCAGGTCTCACTGTGCTTCAGATCCCTGCTGCTCGTGTGCGGCGCTCTTTCTTGTTCGCGTCGCTGATGTCCGACTTCGACAATAGCGATCGTGACGATGGTGAGGAAGGTCCAGAGCTCAAGGCGGACGTCAAGATGGCTCAGCACGTCTACAACGCGCCAGACGATGACGACGAACGACGAAGCAGATCATTCAGCAATACCATCGCTAGTAGAGCTGGACGACGACGACGCTGTTGTCCAAGCTCTGACGCTAGACTCGATCGACCCGAATTTCTTTGAGCCGGGTGACACAAAAAACTACTACGACTTCGACGGAGGCGACGAAGACTTGAACGCGCATGTGACATTGCCGTCTGTCGACGGCGAGGAGGGCGAGGTGGATGACGAGCGACTGTTAACCGCTTTATTGTAAAGTCGCGGTGGGGCTGTGCGCGAGTGACTTGCGCTATGCAGCGGAAACAAGTACGAACCACGTACGGGTCGAGCGTCGACCAGAACGACGGATTAGCGACAACAGAGTGACCTTGATAAGGCGTCGACAGCGCTACGTACCAAGCTGCAGACGATGCGGGCATTCCTGCACCACCTAGTTGCGTTGATCATGGTCGCAGGCTTGAATGGCCTTGTTTAGTGGCCGCTATACCTCGCAGGGATCAAAAGCATGTAGCTCCAGACAAAGGCTCCTGCTGCAGTCAACACAACTGCAGAGCAACACCCAGCGACTACGGCTACGTTGTGGTGTGCCGCCCACAGTCTGCGACGCAACTTGCAGCACTGCACTCAGGCAACGCGCTACTGCCGCCGCTTGCGGACCAATATAGTTACGGTTCAAGGACGAAAGAGTGTTTGTGAGTGCAGACGACGATGTCGATGCAGGCGAAGCAGATCGACAGCATCAGCAAAAGTACCTATATGACATAAACATCAAGTAGTCAAGTGCTGTCACATGATGCAATTGATGAGAGTTTGACACTCAGGATTAAAAGTTGGTACACAAGGTATTGAGATACCAACAGATGTTTAATAGCCAAAGAACCATACAATACTTTTTAAAAGTGAAAGTGTATACACATTGATTCAAAGAGGGACGCGAAGATTAATATATTCAAGGAAAAGATATATTATAGAACATGAGACAAAAAGAGAGAAGAAATATGAGTGAGAGATATAAAAACCAAATATAGCGATAAACAGAAAAAGACACACAGACACTGAAAGAGAAAAAAATAAGAGAGAGATACAGAGAAATAGAGAAATTGAGAGAATGGAGGGAAAGAGAAATAGAGAGAGAGAGAGAGAGTGTGCAAGAGAGAGAGAGAGAGAGAGAGAGAGAGGAAAAGAGAGTTTGAGAGAGAAAAAAAGAAAGTTTAAATTTACGAAAGCGAGATTGAAAGAGAGAGAGAGTTTGTATCTATGACGTGACGAGTGCAAAAGCGCATTCGATTGCGAAATGTTGACGTCACTGACAAAATTCCATGCTGACTTCTTCGATAATTGAAACGCAAAGCAGCACACATAGCTGTCGCTTGACTCTGCAGGAATGAGGGTGAGACTCGCCGTCTCTGGCGACAAGAACAAACTGCGCCCCCTTGTAGTTTCGGTGCGTCGTATTGGCTGCATTAATTCCGTCCCTATTCTGGCCATTTTTGAATATGTCTGGCCGCAAATATAGCACAGTTCGCACAAAGCGTCCGCCGCGATCGCGCTGGACGTCAGAAAAAACAATGCCGCTGATTTGAGACAACTTACTTAAGTAATATGCAGTTGAAGAAATGACGATGAGTTTTCATGGAAGATCTGGTTAAGTATATGACCTTCTGCTCTATGTCGCCTCAAGATCACGACGGCGAGAGAGCGAAGCGGTCACTTGCTGTGCCCATGCCATATTGGAGCCCACGTACTTGCGAAACGTGCTACCTCTTGATTCCATAACCGCTCGTTTACTTAGCGAGTAGTATGATTTGATATAGTAAGTGCTGGTGTCGTACATCGATCGTTGCCTCCTGCCGTCATGTTTAGTGGTAATGTGTCCAATACTGGATATTTTATACTTCGAGGTATTAATACAATTTTGCTCAATTCAACATGTCAAATTCAACACAACTCGCATTAATGTTTATACATCGCCTAGTAAATGCTCAATCCACACAAAAAACCATGTCGATTCAATGTAAGTACACCGTGTTCTAAATATTGTCGGCCACACATACTGCTACAGAACGTCCTACTAATCACTAAAGCGGCCGACGGCAATGACGTAGTTGGCGCATTTCTTGTGGTGACACTGCTTTCGGCGGCGTCTGGACGTGATCGTGCATGCCATTTGTGAAGCTGTATGAGCAGCATAGATTATGCTGCTGGCGTTATTTTTGCTGGCACTGGGTCTTCGGCGGGTAATTGTGTAAAGCGAGAGCGGAACTCTCACCAAGCGACGCGACAGCGGTAATAAATGCACTGCTCGACGATACCTGCAACGATTATACACACCACGCTCATTGAATGTTGTTGTGGAAGTTAGTCGATCGTTCGTGTCAACGCGGCTGTATGTATCGATCACAACACACGACTACTTTTGTTGTCGTGGTGCTCGCTTGATTTTGCGACGGTTTGGTGTGGATAGCCTTGCTGTAGCAAAAACGTTGTGATATGCTATTCCTTCATAGCTTTGTGTCTTTGTGATGTCTGCGCTTGTGATTTAAGCGCACTAAGAATATTTTGATTCTGTGTCAGTAGACTTGTTATTGAAGCCGTTCGGTATAGTAAACCCGTGTTAAGTCGTATTTGCAAAGAACGTCAGCTTAACGGTGTACTGCAGATTATACAGAGAAATGTGTGTTCATTTTACTGAATAAATGTGTGCATAATCATCCAAACAGGCTTACACGATTCTATAAATATATGGCACAATGTACAAGAGTAATACTGTACACCGAATATAATAGCGCATACTAGGGGTCTTGGTAATCCGAACCGTCCATATGTGTAGAGCTGCTGCACCGCCATAAAATGGCATAATACCTTTAAATACGGCATGGTGCGCATCTACGCAGAACTACTACTAATAGATGTAGAGTTTCGACTTCAACACATCAACTGATAATGTATTGCTAGTAAATGCACCATGCGCCATATTCGTTTTAAACTTTGCAATGGTCTATGCTAGATCGATAAACATGGCCAGAAAGGCTTTACATGCTTTGAGTTACTTCTGTAGGAGAATACTTCATCAAAGCCAATAATAAAATATTCAATAGTACAAACAATCACGTGTCAAACCGTATGAACTTTAAGGTTCAGTCACATCCCTTTACTTATACTTAGATTGTTCGATACATAAGACTTGGACCAAGTGTGAGCTGGTTTGCTTTTAGGGTGTTAATTGTTTGCATATTAGATCGTCCACCATGCACTGTGACCAAAACTTTGGATTGTGTTACGTATGCTTTAAATTTGTCACACACACTTTTAGAATCAGAAGTGAAGACCCAATCATAAAATTGAGATCCTATTTTAATGTGTCGGAGTTTTCGAAACCAGGTATTGCTGCAGAAACCAGTTTTACTTAACATATTGCTATTAAGTAATGCAAACATGGCATATCAACCAGAAATACAAGTACCACACGCAGACCTTCAGCAACAATTTGTTGATCTAAGTCGTGTTTTCAAAACACGTACCACCCACTGGACACGAAGAATGTCCATAGAAGCGCAACTGGATGTGAAAAGCAACTAGTATTTAGCGTCGTGCGTTGCGGTATTAATTAATGCCTTCACATTTAAGTTCGTTTGTCTGTGCTATGCAGTTGATCGCACGCTGCTGCAGCGCCCTTCCCTTCCCTCGTCGCAGTTCCTCGTCACTCTCGCAACTGGAAGCGTTGCAACCGCGCACCACAACCACTTGGATATCACAACAGCTCAAGAAACACAGTCACCTTTTAACGCACCCAAGACCTCCTGACGTCGCCACACAGCCCTTTACAGAACTTTTGTGCGTCGTGCATCATCAACACAACGCGACAGAAAGCACCTGTCAACAACGAAAGCGATGCTCTCCTGAAATATAACACGGTTTCTGCTGCCCGTGTTTACGTGTGTCGCTAAGTTTGCGTGCTGGTGTGTGTGTTTGACGTACTATAGTTTGACTTGCTATCGATTTTGAGTGTCACTTGTGCGCTCGCATATGCTTTTGCTGCTTAAAGTTTGTCTGTGAGCTTGTAGCATGGACATGTAAGTTCATACATGCCTAAAATCGAGCAGTTATAATGAAAGCAATGGTCGACAGAACGTTGTACAGTGGGCAGAGCAAGTACTTTGGCATGTCTCCGGCTGCAATGGTTTTGTGCGTGCGATACGACTTAGCTACAACAAGTTCAAATTTGTTGTTTTTAATTGCTTTGTCGAGAATGTACTTCATGCTTACGAGTGCTGTACGTTCTGCTTTATGGCGTGCAATCATGCATTGCGTTATGTGTATTGTTGGCTCCCACGTCTTTCCATTGTGACGTAGGAAGTACTCCGTGTGCATGATAGCAAAGCAATAGGTGGCGAGATCACGTTTGATGATATATTATGGCACAGCAGACATGACGACATCAATCGCGACGTCTTTTCAGCAACAACCGTGTCGTTCGAACTTGGGCTTATTTCGCAGTTTTTTCGTTTGACACATCCAGCTCATGTGATCTTGTTGTTTGCAAAATAGACAACGGCTTAGGATAAATATTGAACACACTGTCACAATCTCGCCAATGCTTACGTTGTAGTCAATTCTTCTTGTGTGAATGTATCCACATGTCTACAAACTATTGTGTATTCGTCGTGATGAAAACTAGATCAATAAATGATTGAAACACCCACATCTCATTATACACGGGCATGTGGGAACTACTTCCGTGTGACGAATGAAGGAAGCGCATGTATGTGCATCCGGCACGCGACGATTGTACTTGAGATTGAGAATCGTTTTCGGTACTGCTAAATGCTTCGCTCGACAGTGCTCGCTTCAAATGTGACCAACGCACGAGAACAGACAAGCGACTTCATTTGACGTGCTCGAGATCCAACGAAGATCCAAATATTAAGTTTTCGAACGAGTCTTTACAGTATACGAAACCCGTTTAGAGAGCTCGGCTATAGTGCAGTATTTTCCGACTCAGTATGGCTTACCTCGCAGCCTGATAGCAGTATGTCAAATCCAAGTCCTAAATTTTGACGACGTTACGACGTTGTGCGCGCTGTCGACGAGATATCGATTGGTTGTTCGAAAAGTTCGATCGCGCTGAAAATAGTTGCCGCTTCTAAAAAGCGATATTATCGTGGGGCGACAGCATTTGCGAGGTGAAATCATTGGCTCGTGTGCAAGTAATCATGGGTTCTTGCCTTCAGATGTGTTCACCGAAGCATTGCCACACAAGCAGAAGCAAAGTTGGCAGACAGGCAAGTTGTACGCGTCCAGCGCATACTCGTGAAAATCGGTGAAAAATTGGTTCCAATGTCTCTTTCTCCCTCGATCAGTGATATACATGACGGGTATATGTCGGTTTTGCAACTCTGGGTCAATCATTTCATTACAACAACAACTGCAGCATAGTGAGTTGAAGCGATTGTACACGCATCTACAAGTTGGTTTTAGGGCTCGTCATACATAGAAGCACAACTGCGCTTACGGGAGATTTTCCCTAGATCGTACTGTTGTTCTTGAGGCTTTGTAATGGGGTCAACTAATTTGACCCACTACATATACTTATTATTTGAGTAAGTCAAAGAAGATAATTAGATGTTAACAATTGGTTAGAAAGTAGATCAGTTGTAGAGATACTAGTTATTAGTTATATGATGTGGACTACATCATTTAGGAGAGGAAGCTGGCGGAGCGAGTTCCACATAGGGTTTTAGTGAGATGCTGACGTGTGGGCATCTCCCTTGCATATGTCACTAGCTAGTCAGAGTGATAGCTAGTTTGAGTGGTTGCTGGCAATCTGCCAGCAACCGCACATGCAAGTAAATAAACAGTATATGAATCACCACGCTCAACACAAGTCTTTGTTGTTGAGCCGCTTACGCTATTGATGGAACGGTTCAGTTCTACTCGTCACGCTCTTGCTTCTACGTGAAGCAAGACGCTTCCTCGTGCAAGGTGCTGTGTAACGTCCCGTTATGTTTTGTCTCGGTACGAGGAATAAACACGATTGATTTTATACTTCTTTCTCGTACGCCTTTTGTAGTTTGCTGGGTTTCAATAATTAGGATGTGCATTTCTCATTTTTGGTCTCTTTGTGTGACAGAAATTATCTTGAATCACAATACAGAATAGAGCGTCACTAATGACCGATTGTCAAAATGTAACCCCTCAAATCGATTATGCTTTTGGATTTTGCTTCACGAATGCAGCTACGTCAAAACTGTAGATTTGCATTTCCTTTCAAGATCGACAGAAATCAGGCGGACATTATTGACGCTCAATACCCTGTATATGCAAAATGCACTCGAAATCCCATTCACGTATCGTACTTGTGATTACTTCCTGATTTATATCGTATTTTCTGTCATTGTATTCGAACTTGGTGTATTGGCGCTATTGCTACGTGTTTTGTTGCTTAGTAGTGAATACTGCAAGCGTCAATTTTGTATTGTGCTGAATATTGTACCTCCTGTATTGCTAACATTGTGTGTACACTATCTCGACAAGAAGATTATGGTCTAGCGCTGCAACATCCACATGATCGGCGAGATCACAAACAAGTGATGAACCGTGTCTGTTCGTCGCGCCAGCTTTTGTGGGTGTTTGCAAGTTCTTGTGAGAGCGGAAAGCAAGCCGTTCCGCAAAAACGAGTGCTGTGCTGTATGCAGATCGAGCAAAATGCACCCAAGCACTGGATATTTTGTCGTTGCATGCGCATCAACGCTTGGACAGCTTGGATAAGCATGCATTGCAATACTAAAGTATACAGTAGTAACGAAAAAAGAGAAGCCTGGAGTCTGTCGTACAACATTTGAGCAAACAGCTAGCTTGTGATTCGACTCCAATTGCATTCAATGCGCTCGTTTGATGCGTCGGTTTGCTGCTCGCTTCATTCGTTGACGTCGCTGGCTCAAAAAGTGCGCGCGTTGTCGTCGAAGTAACGTAAGCATAGCAACCGACGGCCGTGTTTCTCTGAAAACCAACAACACAGAGTAAGATTGCTGGTACAGTAGTCAGTTCGACGACATCAACGAAAACCGCACAGGGTACCACAGTTACGGGGGCCTGCGCTGTGTTCAATCTGGTGGACGAGACTCGTACTGTAGCAAGCGCGAAAAACGACACAGCACGCTGACGCGTTCTTTGCTTGCAGGGCACTTGTCGCTGTCCGCTGCATCTGCTTTGCTTGCAGCTTCGCGCACGCAACAATTGACCAGTGTATGCAATGTGCCACCACCGTTCTTGATTAGCATCAAGCTGACGCGATTTACGAAGAGCAAGAGCAAGAGCTGTGTTAGCGGTGCTCATCGCGCTGATTAATCCGATTAACACGGGGTAACAGGTGGTATTCGCACGCTATTGTATTCGGAGTTTTTGCGCGCTCTTTGCACCATTCGTTGCTCTTTGTGCGCATTGTCGAACGTTCAACATACGAGTTTCAACATGATGGACTAAGCTTGCGTCAGCGGTACCAGCGCAAGGATTTCTCGCATTTCTCCCCACTTCCCACCATGCTCGTTGACGTCACCTGCTTTCGAGTCACCCTTGCAATTTGTAGCCTACACCTTCCATATCAATCTTTCCAATCACGACGAGCACCGGCGTTGTCTTCAACGACGTCAACGACGAATCCTCGTGAGACTTTCCCTTTGCTTTCAACTCGAGACGCGCATAAGAACGTGCCGTCCTCCATGTCAGCCAGCGTCCTTCCTCATCACTCACGGCCATTCTACAATTCGCAGCGTGCTAGTCACCAGCCACACCGCCAGCTTCGCCACCACTCCCAGCAGCACCGCTTTCTCACTCTCACAACCATGAAGCTCTTTGCACTCGCTACGATGATCGGCTCGCTCGCACTATCAGTCACCTCTGCCGCTGCTGACGGCGGTGCAGGCAGCGCGGGCGGCAAGTCCTGGGGCTACAAGGACAACGATCCGTCCATGTACGGACCCTCCGAGTGGGCCGCGCAGTACCCAGGCTGCGCCGGCAAGCGCCAGTCGCCGATCGACCTCACACACAAGGCGTTGTGCGGCGACGCTGGTGTCGATGTCGCTGCGAGTCCGCTCGAGTTCGCTGGCACGTGCCCAGACTTCAAGCTCAAACAGACTGAGGATGTGTACAAGGGCGAGGTCCAGAATGGTACGTGCATTCTGCGGTAGGATGATTACCCCTGGATGGCTTGCTCACTTGCTCACTTGCGGTAAACGCACCTCCCACTTACGCGCAATCCACTCGACCTATGAACTACAGGCACGTGCACGGTGCGCGCCAAGAGCAAAGCATACGACATGCTGCAGTTCCACATGCACGCGCCGTCCGAGCACACGGTCAACGGCAAAGCGTACGACGCCGAGGCGCACTTTGTGCACAAGAACACAGACGGCAGCGCGCTGCTCGTCGTGGGTGTGTTCTTGGAGAAAGTGGCTGGTGCAGTGACGGACCCGTGGCTCGCAAGCGTCTGGAACACGCTCGGTGCTGTGAACTCGACCGACGCAGTGAGCGTCAAGCTGTACGTTCACTGCTACTCAGCTCTTGCTGCTGGATCATTTGCTCTTGATGCACGTGGATGTGCGTGACACGATGCGCAAGCGCAGTGGCTCATTCTCACACTATTGCTGTGTGTACTTGTGCGTCGCGTTGCTGTTGATAGTGCACCGTACGCACCGCTGCTGGTCGAGGTTGCAGCGAAAGGCCACGTGTTCAACTATCCTGGGAGTTTGACAACGCCGACGTGCGACGAGATCGTCGACTGGTGGGTGCTCGAAAAGCCCGTGAAGGTGTCCGCAGCAGACTTTGACAAATTCCAGGCGCACCTCGAGAAGCTGCCAGCGACGGACCGCGGTCGCGGTGCGCGGCCAGTGCAGCCACTGAACGGCCGAACAGTTGATGTGTACTAGTACAGTTCGTTATGCATAGTGGGCATAGTGGTCGCTAGAGTGCTGCAGTGCTGCTTCGCCAGCGACGGTGGTGACTATGGCTCGATCGCAAATTTTGACTTGAATGAAGTATGGATCGATCACGCAATCAAAACCAGCCTGATCGAGTCTGATTCCTTCTTTGTGCTGGTTTTTGTATGGGAATTTTTTGTATCGGAGCGCTCCTAATGAATTGCACTTGGCGCCCCGACTTCTTGTTTTTTGTATTGAGTTTTGCGCAAGTGTCATGAGATCGAAAGCCATCGCATTAGACTGGAAGTTTGTAGGAAAACGAAATTCATTAGAGCT
>JAADXH010001493.1:0-10767 GCA_023337595.1 Globisporangium camurandrum | reverse complement strand
GTGGGAGCTGTTGTACAACCACTACGTCGTGCAGAAGGAGCTGCAAGCACCAAACATTGCTGCGTGGGCTGCAAAAGTGCGACCCGAAGGTGGTGGCGGCAACTACGGACCAAACAGCGGCGGTTTTGACCAGCTCGGCTATGGCACGCTCGCCTACTAGCTCGAGGCAGCTGATAGCAGCAGCACCAGCAATCGGAATATCAGCAACAATAGTATCAGCAACGCCAGCACCAGTAGAAACATACCTGTCATTTGTGTCGGCAGCAGTACAACATTAACAGTTCACATGGCAGTGACGCTAACAGTAACCGCAACGTTAGCAGCGCTCCTATGGTAGCGGTACTTGTAGCGCCAGCGCCAGTAGCGCCATGGCGCAATAGGATACTAGAAACAAATTCAACGACAGCAACGCGTATCAGCGCTCTACTCACTCATCAGGTGAGGGCCAAGCGGCTAACAAGTCAATGCGGCACGTCGACCAGCGACAGCAATGCGCCCGACAGCACCTCATCTTTGGCAGTGTAATTGAACAAACAAACGCCACGAGCATGCAAATACACAGACACAACAATTGACAACAACGACTTCATTCATCGAGACGGCGCCGTGGCGCTGATGTGTCCAAGACGCGCATAGGTACGGAGCTGCAAACGAACGATCAACATGCAATGCGCGGTTGCTATTGCTCAGTCTGTCGACATCACCATGCGGCAACAAAAAGAGATCGCTTAACACGATGGCTTGACCGGGACCGTTGGTTCCGGCGCCGGCGTTGGCGCAACCGTCGTTGGCGCAGGCGTCGGCGCAACCGTCGTTGGTGCGGGCGTCGGCGCCTTCGTGTACGTCTGGCACTTGGTGTCAAAGTCGCGGATGAAGCGGAACACGTTGAGGCTCACGTTCTTGGCGTTGTTGACGATGTTGCAGTCGATCAGATTCGGGATGTTGCGGAGCTCCTTGATCACGCCCTGACACGACGCTTCCGTGCACAGCCCTGCGAGCTGCGTCGAGTTCGGCTCGCCAGTGACCGGGAGGAACGAGAAACCCTGCACGGCCGGCTTGCAGTTGTTGTAGTTCGTCGGGTTCTTGACGAGCACGTTGAGCTTGATGAGCTCTGTCACTGCGCACGTTGGCGCTGGCGCATCCTGCGCCGAGACAGCGGCGACAGCGAGCGCGAGGAGGGCGAAGACGGTCTTCATCTTGAGGTAGATGTACTGGAGTGCTGGGTGACTCGAGTGGGGCAGATTCGGAAATGAAGAGATCAAGCGAACTGCGTGTGGCCCCCGATCGCTATTGCAGACGCACTTGTGGGTGCGGGAACATCGTTTAGTCTTCAAGTCCGACAAACATTCAATTCAAAACGGGAAAGTCAACGCAAGGTACCTCAACTTTGGAACTGCTGCAACTTCATCGATACGGTTCGTGGCGCCATAATCAAACACATCAAATACAATCAAACTGTCAACGGTTTGAGCGCTCTGCTATCTGTTGCGATTCCTGCAACTACAGTGCACCCTACTACAAGTGCTGTTGTAACGATCGATGTACAGCCGAACCGTCATATGCATTTCTCGTTAGACGAGCGAGCACTACAGACAATTGTACATACAGTACAGTACGATAATACTCTAGCGCGTGCTTTTTGTTGTCACGTCGAATTAGATGCTCTGTCTTTCACTTTTCGAATTCAGTGTATCGCACATCGTAATACAGAGGTCGAGCAGCAGAAACTCAAGTGTGAAGCATGACGCCGATGCTCCTTGTCGTCGAGTTCGAGGACGTAGCAGTTGAGATGAGATGTAAAGCAAACCAGTAGATTGTGAGAGGTTGCTTCAGCTTCGAAAAAGCTCATGGCGAACAGTACAAACAAGCCAGTTCACGAAGTGCTCCGACACGCAATTGCTGTACTGTAACAGTGTGACCACGACCAGCAAATGTTACCAACGACGGTCGTGTGACTCGCACAAAACATGGACGACGGCGGCGTGCTTGCCGGTGTCGGGACTGCGAGCGACAATCAACGGAAATGATCACATGCTGCTTTAGTCAAATTGCCCGTGCTCTCCTTTGACATTGCGGCGCGCGACGCAACACAGTGTGGCGCCGAGGCGACGGCTACGATCCTAGCGATAGAACTACCACAGAACTAGTGGGTATGTTTGCGAGCAAGTGGCGTTCGACGCAAGTGCACTGGGCGTTTGCGACTCACCCAAGCACGTTGTGTGGGCCTATAGCAGTCTATGTCAACTGCTCGCCAAAACAAGCAAGCATCAAGCGGCAAACCATCGTCTAGCACGACGACAGTGTTGAGCGCCATGGTTTCGTAAATCAATCAGCGCAGCAGCTATGCGACTACGACCTAGCAGGTGATATCATCAGTGTGCCAAAGGAAATGCAGCGAATGCATGATGCGGTCGACAAGGTGGATAGTGTACTGTACAAGTCGGAGGATGGAAAGCACTTGCAGCAAGATCTGTGCTGTACAAACAGAATTGACACCACAACATGGCGCATAACGGCAGCAATGGTGCAGAAGCGGAACAACATCTTTACAGCAATACACTGTACCCAACGTTTGTGCACCAACTACTGTACAATATTTGCATATTTTGCTAGCACCTCCAGCAATAACATCAGCAATGTAACAGCAACAACATCACCAACACATCTTCAAAAACAAACACCACATGCATTGATTGACTGACCGACAACAAACATGAACGTGTATCTGACTCGCTGCCTATTCGTCACACGATCACGGCGGTGGGTACCGTGAGTTTCGTGGTGGTGGCGGTGGTGGGTACAGTGCACTTGGTGGTGTGCCATACAGCGGACTCCGTGGCACAAACAGACTCGGTGGTGCATTCAGTGAACCTATCGGTTGTTCCAGCAGCGAATGCAAAAACGCCAACGTCGGCATGCGTGGCATCGGTGGCATGCGTGGGGGCGCTAGACGGTGGTCGCACATGCACAACTCGAGACCGCACTTCCAGCAAAACTTGTGACCCTTCAGGCACTTCATGTGATCGCAGCCGGAGACGCGCTGGACGCCGATGCCGCACGTCGGACACTGTTTCCCACCGACGCTCGCAACGAGCTTTGCGTACTCTTTATCGGACTTGAGCGTCGAGTTCTTCCAGTCGTGTTGCTTCTCCTTGACAAACCGCGTGTATGCCGCCATGTCGCGTTTCGTCAACACGCGTGCAACGTACTCGGCCGGGAGTTCTTTGCTACAGCAGCGAATCGGCACAAGCGACCGGTCTTCTAAGCTCTTCTTCGCCATCAACGCAATGCAGTCACTGCAGTAGACGTGACCGCACATGCCTTTGAACTGCGTCGCGTCGGCGCTGATCTGGTCCAGGCAAGCGACGCATTCTGACGCGGTTGCCGCTGTTGTCGTACTGACAGCAGGCGTCAAAGGAGGAGGAAGCGCGTGGATCGTCCGCTGGCGCTTGGCTGCTGCTGTCGCTTTCGCCTTTGATTTACCAGCGCTGGTGCTGGCGCGTTTGCGCTTCGTCAACAGCTCGAAATCCCCTTCGCGCTTCGCAACGAGCGCTGTGTAGCGCAACAATAGCTGCCGTGACAGCGCGGACCGGACAACGTCGATAGGTAGTAGCGCATTGCAGCAGCGCAATGGGAACGCAATTCCGTCGTCTTCGTCGTTCGTGACCGCTTGTCGACAGCGCGTCGTGATGCATTTGTAGCAAAAGCTATGGCCACACGCCGCATCGGCTGTTTGGAGTTCTTGCTTGCTGCACGTAAAGCACGGACGACGTGGCGGCGCAGCGGACGACCGCACGAACGCAACGTCGGTTGCGTCGTCCGTAATGTCGATCACGAGTGGATGCGCAGCTTTCTCCTCGTCGCTCGCGTCGTCGAGCTCCAAACGGCGCGGGTGACGATCTTCGGTCTGATGCAGTAGCGGCAGCGGTGCGACGCTCGGTCGATCATCGTCGTCGTCGTCCAGGTCGATAACGATCATCGACTTGCTCGGTTTCACTGTTGTTGCTGTGGGTGCGGCGGCTGCTGCTACCGGTGGTAGAGCTTCTGCCTGTTTTGCGTTCGCATGGAGCGTCTCGACTGCCGTAGTCGCTACGGCAGTGACAGCGTCCGTCATCGGACGGTCGGTACGGTTTTGTGATTCGAGAAACAGGTAGTAGAGTGCTTCCGGTGACGCGAGCACATTCTCGATCCACTCGCGCGGCACGCGGTGCTGGCAGCATTGCAGTGGGATCTGCTGATGTGCTTGCAGACTCGAGCGCGCAAAGTTTGCAAAGCACGTGCGGCAGTAGCCGTCGCCGCACGGAAAGACGAAGAACGCTGTACTTGGACTCGGTGTACCACTAAAGCAGACCACTGAGCGGACGTCTGCAACGTGCTTGCACACACGGCACGACATCGTGCTACTGCTGTTGAACTGTTAAACTAAGTGCATACTCATATGGGAGAGTTTGTCAGTTTTCCCTTGCTTTCGTCACTCACGGCATCTTCTGTGTATCTTGTTGTGTCTTGTCACTTGGCATTCCAAAAGAATCCATACCCGCACACCCAGACCGTTTACATTTGAGCTTGTTAACTCGCTGGACCCTAACAATCTGTCCAAATTTCGTTAAAAATGATTCTAACATGTTAAACTGTGTTTGTTGGTGATGTTTTTGCAGCGATAAAATTTGCACAAAAAGTAAACGGGAATATTCCAAAATGTGATTCAAAATGACATTCTGCACAAAGCGACTCAAATGAGTTATAAAATGAAGCTCAGCTCAAACTAATTATAACGTACCAGTGGGTAAGTTCAGAAGGCAATACTTTTTAAGGTGTTTCAAAACGCCAAACTTGTTCAGGATGTGGCTCAAACACAACTTTCAGCAAAATATTGTCAACGGTGGTATTATTTATATGTTTAACACACATAAAGATACTGCGATGTCGAAAAACGAGTTAGCAATGAACTGCTGCGGTAGCACGACCACGTTCGTAGCGCTTGCAAGAAGCACAACGCCACACACGAACGAGTACTACACACTCTTCACTCAACCATATATATAATGTGCATGCGTGTGTAAGTACAAACTATCATGCGCGTTATGCCAGTGCACATGCGGTGGACATCCATACAAGCGTTATGACTAATTTCTAGATACTGCTATCATCATTATTAAGGTACAATCATTATTCGCGCTTAGAAATCAATGGTTTAATATTTACAGACAACACACAGTATAACCACACAAATGTAACCCTCAGTTTGGAAATGTGAGTACCGGTACAGGCAAAAGTATTGAAATACACAAATTGAGGTAAAATCAAGTAAATCTCAGATGAGGCAATCTGTTCAAAGATGTAAATTACTGAAGGTCAAGCAATAGTAAGAGCCGAAGGTTTATAAATAGTTGCACTCTTGGCAACTTGGCGCATCTTTTACAGAAAGTGGTGCGACAAACGCGGTATTTCAATTACAAAGTATGCCTGTATGTGTTGCAACCACATGTAGCATAAACAAAATGTTGATATAAATTAATTACTCATAACACAATCCAGTAGCCAAACACTCTCGCATACGTCGTCACATACAGCGCCCTCAATTTCAAGTCATCAAATTTTGTAAATACACAACATTTCCGACTCACAAGAAGAAACATCATACATGACTATATTTAAACGCTGTAAAATACTCACCCAAACAATACCAAGTAATTGTATAAGCGTTCAATCAAATCATGAATGCACATCACACGCTTGTGTGCATTCTGTGCAATGTATTTTGCAACGCTATATACTTCTTCTTGCATAGGTTTCAAACCAACCTCCATTTAAATGTGAAAAGTTGTGCACATATTATATAGTTATATTGAAAATCTACGAAAGTATGTTGCATTATATCTTTCATTAGATCGCAGAATACAGTATATATCGAGGGTGTAAACAGGAAACTCTACATATGCAAATTCGTCATGCTCTAAAGCTACCTATATATGGATGTGCGTATCCATTTTTGGTCGGATCAGGTAATTGTGCGATTGTGTTGTTGTGTGCTAGTTGTGTATATGACATATATGCCAGATTTCAACTCTTGAAATGGGTGTCGCAAGACCGCTTTTGTGACAAAAACGTTTGTCCCTTAAAAGTACGCTGTCTGATATTTCGAGCATAAAATCAGATCCACATAAACGTATACTTAGGAGAAATGGAATATGTCGGCGTTAATAGGGCGCTTTTCTATACGTATGGAGAGCACAATTATCAACAATGCACAGTATAATTCATATAATTATAGTTTTACATAGCAAAAAAGTAGCTCGAAAAGTGTAAAGCAGTTAAAGTATCATTATCAAAGAATCCTGCTCAAATGAAGTGATCGTGTTCCCAGTATAGTACCTATATCTAGACGTTTCCATTAATATCTTGACAAGAAACTATGTAGGTCGTCTATATTACTAAATGCTGAAATACAGGTTGGAGAGGTAATTTGCTGCATAGACGAAGAAAATGCATAATATCGCACAAAACATCAAGTACACCCACCCATAATACAAAAAGAAAGACAACGCAGAACATGGATTCGATTTCTATGTCATGCTCATGGATCAATGCTAAATGGTTACTCAAAACTGTATTTCGAGCTGAATAGTTTGCTAATCATGCTAATTCGATACTTGGGTGGATGAAAATTGGCAGAAAGCGATGGATTCCACTCCTCCGATCGGCAGGCAATAACTGCTAGCTATCATCAACAATCGCATACGGTGAATCACTTACCAACAACAACAGCATGCAGTATGTACGGTAGTACAATCGACGCTAGATCAGAAGCTCGTCGTCGTTTGCATTAACCGGTACACGAAAGGACGCAATAGAGCGAGCTTTGGCAGGTTTGGTGGCCAAACGAACGCGCGATCGCGAAAGTTTGTGTGCTAAGAAATCGTGCATCATCAATTTGTGCAAGCAACACAATCCAGCGACAGCAATATCAAGGATGACGGTCAGGTAAGTGCCGCAGTTGTAGTCGGTGCCACGGCCATGACAGCAATAATGGCAACAATATCTCAAATGCACCGGTATAAATAGCTGTAATCACAGACGCAGCAGCATCGACTACAGAGGTAGAAGCGGTGACAAAAGTGGATGCAACTGCGAAAAATGATGGCAATGGTAGCGTAACGCCTTTCAATGGCAGCGAGAATCGCTGTGCTGTGTGTTTGGTCCAACGCTTTAACCCAACTCGCACAATATCGTGTGCACGTTTCATTGTGCCAATACTGGGTCCACGTGATCTAAGGTCGCTAATTAGACGCATGTTCTCGACAATACCGTTCAAGACAACTGTTTTAAGTATCGAATTTCTTAAACTATACTTGAGAAGGTACCATTCATCATCATATATTAAAATGGTGATTTTTACTCTACATGGAAATTTCGCATGTAACATAATCACAAGAACATAGTCATGGTTCATACATGTACCAACGATGTTAAGTAGATCAATTGCACATCGGCGTCACCGTAATGCGCCATTAGACTATATATATAATGTTGTCAGCCATATACCTACCTGTACGAAACTCTTGCATTTATAAAATATTCCAAAAACTCCAATCAGATATGGAATCTACCTGTTCCAGCCCGCGAATCAGCTGCCAGCATTCGTGTTGGACGCAACAATATAGTAATTGTTCTGTATGCATTAAACCAACAACGTCCGACAATAAGGTAAGCGTTATGCAACGCGTAGTCGACCTTGACAAAACAGACAAAACATGGCACAATATTCGTGTAGTGTTGGCAGCACTATTGGCGAAACGCAAGTGCAAGTGACGATGGTAACGGCGCACTTCTGGCCACAAAGAAAAGATTCAATATTGTGCCGTATACTGGTCTGATTGCAGAACGTGTCGCGTTACAGAAACAGTAAAAACAATACGCGGTAGCACATCAGCTCGTATATCGAGTCACTCAAACGACCTGGCAAGTCTCACATCTTGTGGCACTGTGTCGCGGGTTGCACCGTAATGCATACATACCTGTATTTTTAAAGTCAGAAACATACAAAGCCATTCAATATGTTGAGCAAACCAAACAAGACGATTAAAACAAATTATCTCTACCACTCACTACGCAACGTACCACGATGTGACGGCCACGGCGTTGCTGATTAAGACCTATAGCACATCTATGACGATATATGTGACGAGAATCGTTTTTAAGAGCCTTTGTGCCACAGCCGGACCGCTGCAGGAAATCACTGTGTATGCCGACACAACTGCAAATGTGTTCACGATTACGAGATCGGACAAGAAAATCATCGTTGATGCACCCCTCCCAACGTTAGCGATGAAATCAACCGCTACTGGAGCTACCAGACACACGGACTCGACGACATCGTCGAGCGCAAACGAGGCTCGCAAAACCGGCAACATCGACTCAAACCACACACCTTTATAGATGCGACGCTTGCCACGTTGTCGTTCGTGCAGCGCACCACCGCGACAAGTACCGCCATAGTACGCACTGCTGTGATGTGAACCACCGTGACGCACACCTGCGTGAGAAGCACGATGTTTGGCGACGACTTGTCCGTGGCGAGCACCTACGACTTGATGATCGTGGCGCGCTCAGCGACGATGAGCGCCATAGTAATGGCCGTGAAGCGCACCATCACAATAACCGTGACGCATTCCATTGTGACGCGTACCACGATGACGCGAACCATCGCAACGATAGTGACATTCATCAGCGTCACGAATGTGACGCGCCACAAGATCGTAATTCGTGCAGTCGTGACGCTCCTCAACATCGTCACACGCACCATCGTGACGCGCATTTTGACGAAAAGGAAGGTGATTTGGTCGCTGACGGTGACAGCATCAGCAACGTCAGCTACATTAAACATGACGTTCTGGCGCAGTGGTGTATATCGCCGCCACAAAGCACTACCGACTTTGCGCTGTGCACTTAGTTACTTTAGATCCATCAACAGTTTGACTTGAACCTCTTGCTGTGGGTCCCGTCATTGAAGCTGTTTAGCATCTGGAAGCATCACTGTCAGCTGTGCTTTAGCAATTTCAATGCTTGATTTCCAATAATCAAAGATGAGAGCAACATCCCCTAAATTACACATCGTTGCCGTAAATATCAACTACCGAAATGCAATCCACATGCTTTTCGAGATGCAACGGAAATGTCAATAACCAATTTCGTCGCATTTGTAGTTCTACACCATGATAAGCAATTGACAGCGTTGTTGCGTTAATCAAAGTCTGAGTGAACTGTGTTGAAGTTCAATATTTGACAGTAACAGCAGAAACATGTTCGAACATCGTTTACAGTGAGTTCTACAGCGATGACTGAACGTCACTGTTGAAGTGTTGTTATGCCCCCTGGTAAAGATGCGCGTTTATAACATTCGACTAGAGCACTTTAACATAGAAGCGCTTGGAAAAGTTGAGAGATGTCTGCGATTGCTCTAGCTGAATTCTCGACTCAAGCATAACGTGCATATAAACTGAACCTTACAATTGTTGCAAGGCGAGCGATCTACTTGAACGATATAACAGGTAATTGAACGATGCGACTTCGTCCTCCCACCCTAATCTATCAGCATCGACCGCGCAACAGATATCTTTTCGCGTGGTCGCGCTAGATTTTTTCGACACGTATTGAGTAAACATCCATCACTTTTTCTTTCGGTCCGTTTGAGCTTTAACCACCATTTGTTTCTAAACTAGTCGTACAATAGAGGAAGTTAATTGTGTATTATACATTTTAATACACTTTGCATATTGTTAACGAAAAATTGATATATATGATTACGAAATATTGCACACTGAAATAGATCAACACATTTCACCATGACACAAGTTAGAAAATCGCGTAAATAATTCATACTAATGTATTCTATATAGGCAGATGTAAATATGCAAAGCATACTATTATAGCACAATATACCTACACGCATTTGCATATATAGCCGTTACATAATATTTAAAAGTGCGGCCACCTCGATAGTCGTCAGGTGTGGGAAGTTCCCATGTTCGAGGGTGTCGTTCATGTTGTTATGGGATCGTAGGAAGGACTACGAAATACTACGAGATGTACTAAGCCAATAGTTCAACACTGTCGTGCGAGGAAGCAAATCAAACTCTGAATCAATGTATTGAATAGCCGTCCCTTTGACCCACAAAGTAAATCAAGTGATGCAAGTCTTATACTATGATTGTCTCAAATAGGTGCTGCGACATCCAGTTTGACCAACAAATCAGCATTTGGCAAGCATGTACACCAACACCTACACATGACGTTGTGTGTCATGACTAAAACTAAAGCTCACTAAAAACTAACTAAAACGAAATTTCCTAAATAATAAAGTTACTAGCACTATTAATAAAACAACCACGTTCCGCGACTTGTGTGATGAAAGTTATAAGAGTCAAATTCCACTACGGTCAATCAAGACGATCTATTGGGTATTTGAGATGGAAATTCATGGTCGACTGTGTAAAAATCGAAAGAACAATATATAAACATAATGGGTTTCACATATATTTATATAAGCGTATCCGATTCTTGCTTTCGCGACTCATTACAAAAATGAATATTATAGAAATTCCAGTGTTGCTATATAACTGTAAAAAGCCAAAGCGTTCCCACTGATTCGCCGATACGCCAGAACTCGAGCAATAGCAGGAGCATTGGCAATCCGCTGGTCGCGGTCTCCCTAAACGACGTATGCAAAGTTCACGCCAATGCTCTACGCCGCCCATCGGGTTGCTG
>JAADXH010001492.1:0-10775 GCA_023337595.1 Globisporangium camurandrum | reverse complement strand
TGTTGCTGACACAGGAGCCTTAAACAGCACCAAAAGAGTGGCCGGCGACGGGGTTTTCGGCAACTTGAACGACTTGGCAGCCCATGCACAAAGCGCACGCAGTGAAAGCTCTGGATGGGCGTCGCGGTGCTGGCAAAGCGCCAGCTTCTGCTGCGCTGTCAGACGGATGCGCGTCGGCCGCTCTGGCATTCGTGCTGCCTTCTTTGGTCGTTTGAAATGGTTGGTGCGAGTAACCCATTTTGCTTAAATCTCGCCAAAAACGATACAAAACAATTTCATCGATTTAATAGGGGTATTAATTGTGAATGGTGTTTAGTAATGAGAATTATGCCTGTATTGAGAAAGCGTTTGATTATGTTCATTCATGCATGTAAAATTACTTAAGGCACAATTAAATGCATATAATCACTTGAATTGTTTGAGCTATAAATATAATTCCATATTTAATAAACGGGTACATATCATATTCACAAAGGTGCGGATGCCAGGTGTTGCAATTCGATAGTGCTACGTCAAACCTTGAACGGTTTGGAACCGTGCGATATAATATCTGATACGGTATGCGGTGAAAGTGACAACAACAACCTTATGATATTGATAATGGACTTGCTGTAACCTGGTGTATTCTAGATATAAGTATAGATTTGCCCGACTTGGAATGTAGACTAAACACGACATTATGATACGTGTCACGAGTGTCGCGTCCAAAAACTTTATTGTCTTGCGTCATTTGCAATGGTGCTTCTGTAACCAATACGATAACGTTGTACTCGGGCATCCACTATATATTGACTGCATTAACCATTTATGCATGTCACAACGGCGTACAAGGTAGAGCATCAGCAATGACCGCCTTATATTTGTCGAAATTGTGTGGAAATTTACATCGACAGATTTGTTGTGGCTACAATTACAAAAATGTTTGTGAAGTCAAAATAGATTGCGAAGGGCTATAACATGACGCCCGGGCATTGGTGACTCTTTACCCTGTACTCTACTCTTCCTTGTAGACTATTTCTTCTTTTGAAATATGCGTGGTGGGAAATACTTTTCACAGATAGTGACCCACCGCTGCCCGGAAAATTCTTTGCTACATATACAATGGAGTATGTTGTATCTGCAGCACATAAACATCTATTTTTAGTTTAGTTGTTGTATAAAAATGATAAGAAAGTTTCAATGTACTTGATAGTTGTATCGGGCCACATGTTGTATGTATGCAGATACGACATTGAGCAATGGAGTGTTAAGTGCGCTGCATACATATATGGTATGTTTTTCAAATTGTAAGATACATTTATTTTTCTGGATAAAATTGCAGCGATTTCTACTGATGGCGACTTTGTTGACTATCGCACAATATGATTGCGCCACACACTCGATAAAAACGTTCCCACCATCTAAGTCAGCGACAACCAAATTGCTCATATACAAGAAAGCTACTAGCATACTACATCAGTTAATGCTATTACAAACGCGGCATCGCGTTGTCACAAGGAAGGGAAATTACGTCATACAGGACAATCTTATATTGGTACAGAAATATCATTTATAACTATGTATAAGTAGTTTAAAACGTAAATTAAATGCATTTTTGGAACATTTTCTTCCAGTATTGTGTACAGTTTTGCCAAAAAGGAAATAGCATTCCATTTTTGAGAATTTCGTTACACCAATTTAGTGACCCGAATTTAGCCCACCATTTCACCTACGCTGACATGATGACAGTAGCATATGAATCTATGTATAGCATGTACGCATAGGCTACAGCTTGTTTTAGCATTTAAATTGCTTCGCATGATATATACATATACACAGCATATCATGGCAACTATACTACAAATGGGGTGCAGCTTTTGTCAGGAGAGGTGCGAATATTGAATATATTGACAGAAAGGTCAAGCAAATTTGTCAGTGCTTTATTTGACCGGCGTTGAGGTATATTACGGCTATCGCATCGACATACTTATTGCGGCATGTGCGAGCAGTGAATTACAATCAAAACATGATCAGAATATACGAGCAGCTTGCAGTTGCTATGTGTGCACATGTATGGGACATATTGTGGTGTGTAAAATACAAACACGTTGTACAACCGGCCAGCGGCGTATGAGCAATTTATCTAGATAGTGACTAGATGTATGTTGCACGTTCAGGGTTTGTTACGATTCTAGGAAAAAACTAAGATACGTTATTCAGATACGGTGTCCCAAATACTAGTAGTGCCTGACTGGATGATTTGTATCAAACGCGCTATTTGAAAATAACCTGCTAAGGAAATAACACCACAATAGTGAATGTAAAATTAGTTTAAAACCGGTCTAACATCATACCTTGGCTGTCAGCAACACTTAATACCTATAGAGTTGACTTACATGGTGCTGTTCTATCTAAAAGCGTTGCGTTCAAAAACATAATCACCCCGTTTCCATTTATTCACCCCGGTGTAGCTAGTGTGGTCATTTGACAAGATAGGTATATAACCATACGATCGCTGTGCTTTGGTATCCGCGTATATAATGCAAGGTTGCATGTAATGATTATGTTGCAAATGGACGGACTAAAGTGTGGCTCATGCCAGTACTTCAAGTACGTAAATGGATATTTAAACAAATGGTTTAATGATGCCACCCGTATACCACACCTCGACCGACCACGTCGCTGTCGGCACACTTGTTTATGTAGCGATCGACAATTACACTGCTATGCACGCATGACGATTTTATCGTCTATTACTTTATGATATACGCTCGCACCGACGACTTGCCCTTGCGTTCACTTCTACTCCTTGTGTTTGCGAAGCTGACAACATCAATGTAGTTACCCTTTTGTAAAAGTGAGTATGAATAGCGGCGCGCGTGTTATATACGTCTGTCGCATACATTTTGACAAAATCATACTTGAAGGTTGATAGTATAAGTGTCATCGTATCGAAGCTAATTTGAGGTTAGTTCTTCAATCAAATTACAAAAATCCTTGAGTACTAATTACGCGCAATCGATATTAATAGCCAGCTCAATTGTTTTGCCTGTATAAAGATAACTAGTTAAAATATGACAACTCAATTACCCACTAAGCAGCTGATGCTGTTTTCACAGGATATAGCTTTTTATATTTATGTGCAAATATGATCAAACACGACATGATGCAGCGTGTGGCTAATCAGTTCACTTCTATAGTGCTGACATCTATCATCGGCTTCTTTTATTGAAATCGTAAAATTTCTAAATGACACGCGCTCATGGTGATATGTATCTAGTACTACTTCACATTTTGCATACAAATTTATGTATCGACTAGGGTGAAGAATGGTGTTGAAGGACTCGATCGCCAAATATCCGACATGACCTGACAAACTAGGTCAATGTTTTGCAACAAATAGTAACAATCTGTTTATATGATATACACACTTCTTAATCATGCTACTTAGCTTTGCTATTCTGTTTAGCATTTCCGGTTGCCGATCTCAAAGTATGAAAGTCGGTCATACAACATGCCAAACATTTGAGCTATTAACAATCTAACTTGGTAGCTAAGCAATATGTTAGCGGTGAGTAAGTAATGGTATAGTGCGTCATTACTTAATATAGAAGTAAACTATGATAAATTGTTCAAAGCATCACAGGTGCCTCACTTAGAAGCCATTGTATGCTAGTGTATTTGAGACACAAGATAACCAGAATACATATAATGAACACACGCCTCCCATTTTGAAGACATTTTTAGCATTTCGCAAGCCAAACAAATTGAGGGTGACCGGAGACACAGTCCTATAGTGAGTAATTGTCTCCATAAAGTTTGTGACAGTACATCATCCCGCGATTCATAGAATCGTAAAACACCGCAATTAAATCACAAAACACGAGTGGCACACCTCTTTCAGTAGTTTTGAGAAAGTCGTGGTTAGGTTTGCATTTCGCAAATAAGTTATACAGCATAACAGCGAATGACCGCTAGTCAAAGGTATATATATATAGAGAGAGTGACAGAAAGAGGTAAAAGTGTGTGACTTTACTGTATAGTCTACTGGTGCGTCCACCGTGTGACAACAGAATGCCTGCGAATGCTAGTGTAGTCTTCTTTACTGTACTGCATATGCTTTATTATTGCACTTTCGAGGGATACACTACAGTGCACATTATTGATATAAACACACCACGTATTCGACTGCCGAAAATGAATCACTATCAATTTTGAGCTGATAACCGCACGTTTCGTTTCGTCAACACGGTTGTAACCGTAAAAACAGTGTCTAAAACGACGCATCTTTAACGTCACACTCCATTTTGCTACAAATACAAAAGTTATATTTACTGTGGAACATCAAATAGAGCAAACATACATTGACGATTGTATCGGAAATGGGGAGGCAGTGGCGTTGTGCTCTGCAACGGCGTGTCCGATCATCAACTTCACAAACCCAACTGCCTATCAATCCTCACAATCGGTGCTGATCGAGCGAGAGTTATTCACGACACTGTCTAATCTGTCTCGACGAGACGAATCGAACGGCGCTGTTTACAGCTCAATATCCAAAGTGGTATATTTCGGACAGTCGAAAACGTGGGTGCGTTTGTATCAATGAGATACACTATAATTACTAGTATTGTATATGAAGAGGCTCACGACTGTCGAGTTTCATGAAAGTAGGTTACCTGATGCTGCGTACATTTTGTATGTGAAAAAGCTACATGACATATTTGACGTCGTAATGTTAATATATGTTAACATACCACTTTATAATCGTAGTGGATGCTGAATTCTACCGAAACAACAAGTTGTCATTGGCAGCCCCCTTGTAAATGAGTGTTTTTGAATCAAGATGTTAAGGTTTCAAACGTGACCTACGTGGAATGAGCATGAAATGGCAAATATTTCATATAGCACAAAAGTATACTTGATACAAGTGTGTAACCGGCATATTTATTATTCATACATCTCTGTTCAGATAATAATTGAATTCCTATTTTTGCCGTTTTTCAGCGTAAACAGTAATAAACCGATTGTCAATTTGTATTAACGGAGACGAGACTCTGATTAAACGAGCAAACACGTGTACATTTCTTTTCACAGCTGCCCTATGTCGACGAACCATAACAGTGATCTTTTTCTTGTATTTGTGCTTTTAACCCTATATTCTTGAAATGGGTGTTGACAAACCAGCTATTTATTGTTATCTGTAACACCCGTGTGTCGCAAATAATGCACAACTCATAATGAGCAAAATATGAGTGGTTGTAAACAGTGTCTTTTTGTGTCTTTCATTATGCATCCACATATGTTAGGGTATTTGATGGTATCTTCGGGGAAGTCTTGAAGGAGTAATTACTGTAGGTGCTATTTAACGCTTGCGGTTGCCCCTAGTCTGTACAAACCCATCGTCTTCATTGATCAAAAGTATATCGATATAATGCTTTAGATTCTGCAATTGACAATTTATACTCAGTTGTTCTGCATTTCACACAATATATATTAATCTTTTTGCATTGACGAGTTCACACGTTGACCATACTTCGATTGCATTTTGACACGCATCATTGCTCAACATGGCCACGTCGCGCCTTCGCTCGCGCCGCAAAAATGGCAACGCCAACAGCAACAAGCACCCTCCGCGCCGCCCGCAACGCCATGCGCAATCACGCCATGCAGTCGTAATGGTGCTCGGCGACGTCGGTCGCTCGCCGCGCATGCAGTACCACGCGCTGTCGCTCGCGCAACTCGATCCGGGGCTCACAGTCAGTCTCGTCGGCTACGACGGCGAGCGGTGCATCCCCGCGCTGTACGAGCAATCGAACGTCCAGTTCCTCACGTTTGCACCGCGCATGCAACGCATCCCACGCAAGCTCTTTCTGCTGCTCGCGCCGATCAAAGTGCTCGTCCAGGTGCGTCCACACGTGTTTGTTTATTTAGTGGCATCGCCCCATATCGAGGCAGCAGCGTGTCGTTTTTGATACATGTACCAACTGCAAATCATCGACAGCTCGTGCAGCTGTTTTGGATCCTGCTCGTCACTGCTGGCTCGATCGATCTCGTGCTGCTACAGAACCCACCAACGTACGTAGGTCGTCGTAGCGCGATCGACCTGCAGTAGCTGCTGGCCACTCGCACTCATACCTCCTCCTGCCTTCACAGCATCCCAACGTTTGTCGTCGTGTGGCTCTGCTGTCGCCTCAAGCGCGCAGCATTCGTGATCGACTGGCACAACCTCGGCTACAGCATCCTCGCGCTGTCGCTTGGACCCCACCATCCTCTTGTGACTGTACGTTTTATGTACATCCCCACCGACTCTTTAGATCTCTCTCTAATTTGATATGTGTCGCTTCGATAGATCGCGACATGGATCGAGCGCGTGTTTGGACGCTGCGCTGACGCGAATCTATGCGTCACGCACAAGCTGCAGCACTGGCTCTCGACAAATTGGCGCATTGAAGCGCACGTCGTGCACGACAAACCGCCATTGTTCTTTAAACCAACACCTATTGCAACGCAACATGCGCTGCTACAGCGCGTCGGGGACCAACTCAAACACTGCAACGACGTACGGTTGCATGACACTGGCGTTTTTTATCATTTGGGCCCATTTTGGGTGCATTTTTGACTTGGTTTTTGTATACTCTATACGCTCTTATTTGCTTTCTCGTAGCTCGTCACGTGGAGCGAACCCAACGATCACAACAGCAGCGAGACGCTCTTGACGCGCAGCGTACGTGGACTGAACAACCGCAAGACGATCATTGCACGTCCGGATCGCCCTGCCGTTCTGATCAGTTCGACGAGTTGGACCGCAGATGAAGATTTCAAGATCCTGTTGACTGCGCTCGAGCACTTGGACGCCCAGACAGCGCACTTGTCGCGATCGGCGTTTCCGAATCTACTGGTGATCGTCACTGGGAAAGGCCCGCAGCAAGCGATGTACTTGGAGCGCATCGCAGCGCTCGCATTCCATCGGATTCGGATTGCTACGATGTACGGCTTGTTGGCGGGCGGTTGCCTACTATAGGGAGCCTATGTGGCTACATTAGGGATTTACCGTTACTACAAATAGGTGGTTGGAAGCGAGCGACTATCCGCTCGTGTTGGGTGCTGCAGACCTAGGCGTGTGCCTCCACACGTCGTCGAGTGGCTTGGACTTGCCGATGAAAGTGCTCGATATGTTTGGCTGCGGCGTCCCGGTCTGCGCCGTTGGGTTTCCATGTCTCGACGAGCTGGTCCAGCACGACACGTATGAATCTATAGGCAGGAAAGATCACAAGTGCGCTGTGTGTTATAGAGTGCCTGACAGGACGCGTTTTGTCTTGTAGGAACGGTCGTGTGTTTGATACGTCCGAGCAGCTCGCAGCGCATCTGTATGAGCTGTTAGCTGGCTTCCCGCTGCAGTCGCGTGCACTGCGTCGGCTTCAGAGTGCACTCACAGATGTCGAGGTGCGTTGTTGTTGTTGCTGTGAGTACAGGTTGTATTATTGAATATCAGAAGCAGTGCTGACGTTGAACTGGTTGTTCGGATGAAAAAAGCACTGGCCGGAGAATTGGAACCGAACAGCAGCACCAGTGTTCCGCAAACAGCTCCGACTCAAGTGAGTGTTTGGCGACCTAGGACGTTCAGTTGAAAGGTGCCATATATTGTGGTTGACCTAGGACGTTCAACGCGGGAAACAGTAGTTCGAAAAAGGAGATTCACTCTTGAGATAAATGTGTCGATAACTATTTGCTAGTCTGCACAATATTTAACTTAATGTATATTTCAATAAATTTGAAAGTGCGTCAAAATTGGCATTGAAAAAGCTTCCACGAACGAACGAAGAGCGCGACAACAACGACACCACATTACAGCAGCATAATGGCGACGACGCCAGCAGCAGCAGCAGCAGCGACAGGTGGCTTTGCGCTCGGGATCGCGCCGGAAGACAAGCTCTCGATGCCACTTGGTGCGCTCCTTTGCGTCTCTGTTTCTCTCACCGAGATCATTCGCTTGCGTACTGCAGCAGCGAGCAGCGAACGCTCGCTCGCGCGCTGCAACAGCGGGATCTTGTACGATCCACCCGCACTTCTTCCCACACACTAACGTACGCACGTACACATGCACTACTCTCGTGTATTGCACCACACCTCATCAGACGCACTGATCAAGAGCAGCAAAGCGGCGAACAAAGCCAAAGCGACGACCAACAAGAAGAACAAGAAGCCTCTCGCGAAAGCCGCAAAGAGTGGCGCGGCACCACTGACAAAACAAGTGCGGCCGCGCCAGCGACAGCAAGAGAAGAAAGCCGCCGTGCGCCAGCAGCTGAACGTCAAGAAGACCGTGACAGTCCCAGTCTCGAAAGCCGCTGTGCGTAGTTCGTTGCTTCTTTACTAGCAGCGCCACCTCGCCCTTTCTAACGCCATGCCCCGCATTCGTATACGACGCCATCCAGCGCGCACGGGCGACTACGAAAGCATCGTCCACGAAGCGCCAAGCAGAGATCAACAAGCGCCGCCCAGGGCTCGTCGTGCCGCCGAAAGCCAGTTCGACCAAGCGTCCGGTCCAAGTCCAAGTGCGTCGCCAACAGACGTCAGCACTCCGTGTTGCGCGGGCTGCTGCGACCGGCCCTGCGTCCGCAGCTGGGAAGCGCCGTCGCGCGAAAGCGCACGCACCGATGCTCGACGTCTCGAACATCCAGCACCACTTTGCGACGCACCCGACGAAGTTTGATTTGCCGAATGGCACCGTCTTGCGCATTACGGTCAAGTGCGTTTTGTGTGTGTGGCTGATGGGCGTGTGTTGTTTATCTCTATGGCGTATAAAGTATACAAAATGCATACTGACGTGGTTACTTTGTATTGTTGGCAATAGTTTGAACAAGGTCAAGCCAGTTGTTGGTACAAAGAAGTAGTGTGCGCTGAAGGATGCAACGCCGATGCGTGTTTCTCTTTTCTAGTCAGTAGGCGTCATAGCAAGAATGATCTTGTGATTCGAGGAGGTGCACTTTGTATCGTTGAAAAGTGCTGTGATCATTCGTCGTCACATGGAGCTTGTAGTTTCCTATCATGCCAACCTACGAGCTGAAATGTCGTACAGCAGCTTGTCGTTGGGGCGGCGGAGGATCGCAAGGAGCGTCAAGAGGTCGTCGGTCGAGTAAAATCAGATAAAGTTCGAGTCCCGCAGCTCAATGAGCGAGCGAACTCATGCGCGTGTCGATCGCGGGGACGCTCATACTGCTCGATTTTCTACACTGAACACCTATCGCATTCGTACATTCTCCTATCGATTTGTTGCTAGCGAGTTGGAATGAGGTCTAGCGCCGTTTCGCACACGCCATTTGTACTACTCATTTGTTTCTCCTTCCATGCCGAACTTATGAGAGCTCGATTTGTTTCGATTGCGGGTCAAACCTTCCAAAACTGTTCGGTAACGCACCACTTAACCTAGCATATTGTAAAGGATTTAAAAAAACTCTTTTGAGATAAATTCGATTTCGACCAAAAATTTGGAGCAAGTCGATTTACGTAAATGATGTTGTTTCAAGAAGAACTACGATTTTATAGAAAAGTGCTTCTAATGAATCAAAAATCATTTTTTACCAATAGTATTACTCGATACCACTACCGCCTTTGTTGAATTGAACCGGACAGCCGCATAAACGTACAAATAATGCCATCTCCAGGCTGTCCTCCATTCTTATCGACGGACTGCAACTTGGCGACTGCGCCGTAGCCATACATCGTCGCGTGCTCGCCGCCTGCAAAGTCAGGCGAGTCGTCGAGCACGACGGGGTTCGTATACGCAGGCGACACAAGCTCCAAGATCGCAGCGTCAAACGAGAACTAGAACAGCGACCGGTAGTACACGGGGACGACGATCGACGACTTATTGACCATGAAATCCAAACACTTCGACAAGACCATAATTTAATCTGACGGTATTCTATTCCGTGTGGTAATACGAATTTGTATGCCAATTTATCGCATTCAAATATTTGAATGATCGTACAAGTGCAGCATGATCATGCTATGTTTTACGCCGCTACAGCGAAATTAGGCTGTACATCCATCACCACACTCCAAAATTGTTTACATATGTAGGTTTTGTCGTCGCAAATCACTTCGGCGAATCTTGATATACCGACTGTGGCCATCGCAAGACTAAAAAGTTGCAAATGTTGACGTCGGTATTAGTAGAACGACTTTCATTGAGTTCTATGTGTTAAGACTACACACATACTTTGCTAGTGTTACTATTAGAAATGAGACCACCAAACCCCTATCATAACTATTTGTTCAATCTATATATTTCGATTTTGACAAGCACGCATGATTTTCCTTTTCTTCATTCGAAGCCATTATGTATGGTCATTTATCGAAAATGTGGATTCTACTATTTCTTATACAGTGATACATCATAATTGTTGTATCATACATAGTGTGTGAAAGTTTAATGTTGCATTGTACAAATCATCGTTATGCACAGGGTCAAAAATCTCGTTTATCGTCGATAGAGTCGTCTCACAGCGCCGCACGTAGCAGCGATCAACAACGACGTGTACTACGCGGGATCCCGGCTCAATTGGATGAGTGGACACGTGCGCACAACACGACGGCGGACTACATGACAAATGTTGCTATGGACTCGAAAACCAACAAAATGTACACAGCGCGTGACACCGAGACTCAATGGCGTTAGGTGGGAACCGGAATACACTGGAAGAACACCGGACAGACACCGTTAATGAGAATTGAGAAGAGGTGCCTGGAGTGAGCGTGAGAGAGAGAGAGAGAGTAAGAATTCTTAAGCCAGCAAT
>JAADXH010001491.1:0-10780 GCA_023337595.1 Globisporangium camurandrum | reverse complement strand
GCATCGTGCTGCTCGTTGAAGACCGCAACAGCGGCTGGGCACTCAGTGCACCGAGCGCCTCGTCCCGCGCACTGTCGAGCGACGAGGACAATGACAGTAACAGCGGTAAGGCGAACGAGATGCAGGCACTTACGGACACAAGCGTGAAGAACTACGCAGGCAGCGACCGGAAAGTGTAGCAAGTGGTGCAAAAGCCAGCGATACTGTGTAGTATGACGCAACACGATATGATTTTGATGTTGTTTTTGCTTGTTTGTCTTGTAAAGTGATGCTAACAATGAGATAAAACTTGAACAACTTTTCCAAATCGCAAAATTGGCTTTAGCACTCGGACTTTCAAGAAATCCAAAAAATGCAAAGCGAAATGAGGGTACTGTATTCAAATTACAGCAGCTTTGGTGTGCACCAGTCAGTGGTCGGAGTGATGCGTCACTTTGCCACGCACAACTGTACAAGTTGCTTCGAATGAATACAGTATTTTAGCTCTACATCTCATAATACAATAAATATTACGAGTATTGAAAACACGTTAAAATATTTCCAATTGCAATTCGCATCATTAGAGTAAAACACAGTAAAGCTAAAACCAGTGCGTTTGTGTCAGAGAGTGATAAAGAGAGAATGCCGATGGAGAGAAAGCCGATGGAGAGCACGACGATGGAGATAGAAAGGATGACGATCGTGAGCACGCTACTGCATTGCAATAGCCAATGCCAAAGTTGCATCGGTCGTTTGTTTGTATTTGACCAACAAATTTACAGTAAATCACATGTGAACAATCAGACGACCACTGCAAACGAGGTCGCCAAACACTCCAATTGACTTTAAATATGTGCGAGCCTCATTTTTTCACTCGTTCTTTGTCGTCTATCTCTGCTCTGACTACTGTACCAACTTATGGTGCAATGCCGTTCGTGAGCTGCTGGAACCAGTCGTACTGCTTCGTCCCTAGATGGTCCAAGCTCTTGTCGACAATGCGCATCGCTGTGTGCGCAACATCGGCCGCCGTGCCACCGACGCACAAACGGCGCTCCATGCGGCGCAAAATCCGCGCACGCGACGTGCTCAGAAAACACGGGAAGCTCGAGTCGCGCGACGACAACGCGACGAGCGACAGCAACTGCGGCGCTTCCATGTGGAGCGCCATCAATCCTTGTTGCAGCAAGCGACGATACTGTGCAAAGCCACTCGAACCCGGTGGTCCCATGACGTCGACCATATCACTTGTCAACTTGAATGGCGCCGTTTCTAAACTAAACGTATTCCCTGGCGCAATCCCCAAGACAAAGCCAAAGTCAATGTGAACAACGTGGCCATCGGCGGTCAACAGAATGTTGCCATTGTGTCGGTCTTTCACAAGGAAGACGTAAGAGAACAGCGAGTACGCGGCCATGCTCACAATGAACCGCTGTCGTGCATGCTACAGAGTGGGATAATAAGAAAGTTAGTCACTGTGTGTCGACACTGGCGCCTTTAACAGACGCTGCTACCAACGAACCTCGAGACGCGTTACGTCGATCGCGCCAGTCACTGGATCGCGGCCACACGCGTGTTGGAAGATCTGGACGAACGTCGTTGTGGTCGAACTGGCTTTCTTCTTGAGCGCATCGAGCGACTGTGCGTCAGTAATGACTTCAACGAGCCCGCAATCTTTACCCGCACACACGATGCTGTCGTGTAAAAGAGCCAGTTCGTCAGTCGAATCGCCACAAAATAAAAAGACAGCCAGTTCACAATACCTGTAATAGCGCAAGTACAAGTCGAGATCGTGCTTCTGGAAGATCAACTGACAGATCCGAAGCCCTTGGAGCACAAACACCTCCTGTCGCATGTCATCCAAGCTCTTTGCAATCACGGGCAGTAGATTCCAGCCTCTCGCAGACGCAAACCGACTCGATGCGCGATACCGATCGATCGTCGCTTGCCACCGCTCGCCAAAGTACCGACATGGCTGTACAGAAGACGACGACGACGATGACGCAGCCGCAGCTGCAGCTGCAAGCGTCGTCCAGCGCTCGCGTGTCGCAGCGTCGGCATTCTCGTCACACTGTTTGTCGCTGCTGCTGCTGTGAATCGCATGGTCGTCCGTCGTAGGATCCACGTCGTCGTCCTCTACGCTGCTGCGTCTGCTGCTGCCAGTTGGAGCCGGTTCCATGTCGTTCCTGCTGCTGGTCGCATCCAAAAAGTGGAGCACGTCGAGCATCGCGGCCATGCGATCGCCAGCTCCACTGCTGCTCTGTTTGTTTGTGTGCTTTGTCAAACTGCTGGTCGATTGCTGTTGAGCGATCGCGTGCGTTCGTGGATTCACGGCCGATCGAAAGCGATCGCGCAAAGCAGCGTCACAATGTTCACTCGTCACGATTTCCAACACGACGAGCGTCGGCGCGCGCATCTTGGTTGAAAACACCGTCCCTTCTTCTACCAAAACATTCACGACGCGATGCAATGGCGCTTTGATCTGCGTCAGTGGCACAAACGCATCTGGATGGACGCACTGGCGCTTTAACAACTCAGTCAAGAGCGCAGGGAGCTGTCGTTTCCGGTCGGTTGGGACGGGAATGCGCTCTTTCAAGTACGTTGCCAAATCGACGAGCGTCCGCACGAGCAACAAAGCGTCACTAAACAGATGGAGCGACAATGCGCTCGTCGCTCGGACTTGCGCATCGACGACACTTGCGTGACTACTCCTGCGTTGTTGTTGCGCTTCTTCAATCCGCACGAACGGATCGACAAAGCCGTTTTGCGATTGCAATTGCTGCCGGACGCGCTCCGAACTGTCTCGAATCTCCTGCTCACTGCGCGCCAAGAGCCACACAAAGTACGGCGTCTCGCAATGCGACAGCGCATACACAGCACGAATAGCATCAAACAATTGCATAAACGCTCTGTCGAGCGCATCGCGTTGTTGTGGAGGCGCAAGTGGAAACAACAATTCCGACAACACGCTCCGGCGTTCACTGTAGCTCACGTGCGTGATCCAGAACAGTAGCAACAAGATCCACTCGCTCCGTTTGTACGCTTGCGTCGCCATCGCGTCCCAATGTGCTGCAATCGCTTCGAACGTCGCAGTGAGCGCCAACTGGACGCTCCGGCGACTCGCAGCGGCAAGAAACAAGAGAAAATGCGTCTGGACGCTCGGCGGCGCTGTTTCTAACTGCATAAACCCAAAGTGGAGCAATTGCGGCCACACGAACGCGAGCGTCTCGATACAAAACTCGATCTGCTGTACAAACTGCGCGAGTGTCACGACAAACAAAAACGGCTGCTGTTTATACGAGAACAACAGCGTCAAGAGCCGCATCGGACCGATCGAATGCGATTGGATGTCGGTCTGCAAGTCGATTTTCGGCTGTTGGGCAAAGTTGTCGGAGCGTATGAGGCGCGAGACGCCGCCGACGTCGACGACCTGTTCGAAATATGCCGTGCGGTCGGCAAGAGACGTCAGCAATTGCTGTCGAACGAGGCAATCGACGCACACGAGCGCCAATTTCTTGTTCGAGATGCTGCTAAAGCGTCGAGTGGATGACGATGGCGGTGGCGGTTGAGAAGAGAAAGAGCCAGTCGACGAAGCGAGAAGCGCGATTTGATTGCAATGGTCGCGACAAAAACGATTCAAACACGCTGAACAGACTTTCGCAGCATGGAACAGCGTCCCAATGCGCTTACAGCAGCGTCTGCACTGGCTCTTGATGGGTTTGAGTGGCGATGGCGACGACGCGCGTCGACTGGTCGTAGCAATGCGAGTGCGCAACAGACGCTTTGGCAACGGCGTTGGCGGTTCAAACGCATGCGGCGTCGATCCATTCGACGACGTCGACTTGCGCTCGTTCTCGTCGTCGTTTGCATCGTCCACATCGAAATCGTCGTTCGCATCGTTTAATGGACGTCGCGTCGCTTGGATTTCGAGCTGATGGAATGCAAACATACCTGCGGATCGATTGATTGCGTCATCCTCCTCCTCCGCTGTCGTCACGGATGGTGTAAACGCAGTCGTCACGAGTGCGCGTAACCCAAATGGATCGTCGTCGGCGTCTAAATTCGACGTCTTGCTCCGTAGCAACGGCCGCGACGCCCGCCGCGCACTCAATGGCGCTTGCGCAATCGGCACTGGCTCTTCATGCGCTGCTGGTGATGGTGGATCGTCGAGTGCGTCTGCAACAGCAATCGATCGCAATGCGTCGTGGATGCGCTGGAGCCATGTGGTGCGTTCGGCTGCTGTTGCGACTTCGCATACGTACGACAGCTGCGAGAGAGAGAGAGAGAGAGAGAGAGAGAGAAACGTCAGCGTTTCGATCATTCGCTCTATAGTAAACACACGTACTTGCTGGTCGTGATCTTCCATGTAAAACGTACGCGCGTCCGCATCGAGCTGCACGCCGTTGATCTCGAGCACCGATGCACTCAATGTGCGGTCGTGGAGGTGCGTGCAGCTGTCGCTCGTGTCGTCACTGTTGCTTGCGTCTGCAGATGTGACGTCGTCAGTGTCGTCGATCGCTTCGACGTGCGAAACGATTGTCGTTGCGAGCAGCACTGCGCTATGTGGCGGACTGACAAATGACAAATCGCCATTCGTAGGCGTTGTTGGTAGAGCGCTGCTGCCATCGTCGTCATCGCTGTCGTTGACGTTGACGTGACTGAACCACTGGAGTGCAACGCGCGGCCGCGTCTGTAAGACACAGACGTACCACGCGTCTTCGTGCAGGCCACTTGCATCGCTGCACGTGTCAAGCAACGTAGCGAGACAGCTGCTACTGCCGCCGTCGTCACGTCGCGAACTACCGCCGCCGAGCTGCTGCTGTTGGCGTACGCGCACGAGGCCGCGGCACGTGTTGTCGCTCGCAGCGGTCATCTGCCCCATGCGAGCGAGACGCAAGTCGTTGCAAGTGGCAAGCGCGTGCTCACGTGTCTGCACTCAAAATCGTGAGCGATTGTACGTGTGGTGTCGCTGCGGTCTCTTGTTAAGCAGGTCCTCGTCGTCGCGACGCGGCTGGTAACGATAATACTACTGTTGTACAATTGACCGATTTCGTGTGTGCGTGCGAGGTCAAGCCAAAAGCCAATTGCAATCACACATATTATACATATTGTGTACAACTATTTAGAATGCACACAATAATTCAAATTGGATTACTTTTTAAGTCATAAGCAAATGCATGCAATGTCGGATGCACAACGCAGCATCCGCGTGTATTTTTCTGTGCTACTTGATAGTTCGCGATGAATGCCCAGCCAAATTTCAAAGTGTTCGTGTCGCGTTCTATTGCGCCTTGAAAAACTCGCGCTGACTCATTATCACAACGAGCGTAAATGTCTAACAATGTCATTTGATGTTTATTCTGCGTTACGAAAATACCAAGCTAAGACATATCATCATACAACGAAAATAGATGTCATATCGCTCAAAGTCCGTACATAAGTGTTCATAGAAATATAGAATAACTATCAACTTGCTGCGCATTCTACAGTTATACCACAGTACCTAAACTACATGCAATTGAATTGTAAAATGATCAATACAAAACATATTTACATTTTAAGTAGAATACGCTCTCGTCCCTCGTCACGGCTGCTGCTGATGAACCAATTTCGTCGTGTTTGAGTGCAAATATATACTTACAATTACAGCAGTACCTGTACAGTTCAAAAAAGAAAATATTAAAAGAATTTTCAAGCAAATGCAGAGTGTAAGTCACGTGTGTTTGCAGAAATAGTTAAAATAACACATAGATGCTGTGTACGAGCAAGACGTCGCTTTGTCTTCAGCGCGAACCTATGTGCTGTACTTCCGCTGCGCGCCATATAATTACCACATCGTACAGACATAGATAAAATGCGCCATCCAATTGTAGTCAGCAACCTTGTGTATACAGTTTGCACAATAACCATGCTTGCATTCATAGACACATGAAGTGTATCATGTGGGTAAAGTGGCGGCGGGATATACTTTTTGAGATAATATATCGCATGAATTTTAGTAATGCTCGCTCAAAATCCAGTACCACGGGTATTCTCGAGAAAGGAAGAAACGGTAATTCCTAGTGAACATAGTCTTTGACATCAGATATTGTGCTCTATAATTGGATGAAGTCATGAATATAATGATGACTAGTCTAGCATTCCGGACTTTGGTTCGACAAGTATGCAATATAGTATGATGTAATTGTAGCGCCAAGGTTTTCGAAGTACGTGATTAGTATACCGCTTTAAAAAACATAAATAGCCGTAGTTTATTTTGACGTGTGGGTGGGTGTTTTGATTGATTGAATACCATAGTATTTAATTTATCCATTTGAAACCCTGCTACCCGCATCTTGTGCAAGTACTTCAATGATAAGACATATCGAGTAACTTCAACATGTTAAACTCGTACAGCTATTATAGTGAGTATAGATGGCACATGTTCACTGACTTTATGTGGCATATAGTGCCCTTTCAACTACTACAAACAAGTAATACGCATTGCGTGTAGGACTTGTTCAATGACCATAGTTCAGCTTGATGACAGTTACTGAGGGTGGCTTAAAAATTAGACATGAGCAAGAAGTCATCTCTCAGATTACTCATTAATCAAACATTGCTTACTTTTCGCACGTGTGTTTGCAAGGTTATTTGCATTGCTGTCCGCTTGGTGATGCTATACATATCGATGTAGCTTTCTTGAGCAATCCATTCATATCATGAGTACGTTATGTACACTAGTAGGTGAAAGCGAATGCGACAGATAAACGTTGTTTTTTAGTTTTCCTTCTTTTAGTTACAAGCATATCTTAACGTACATGTAATAATAATGGCGAGTATGAATACTAGCCATTTCGTCTACTCATTATAAAACCTTTATGTATCCTAACGTTGACCACCTCAATTTTTTGGACAAGCATTTCTGTAGTCAATTGCCAGCTGTTATTTTTGTTATCGCGCTACCCCCAATTCATCACCAAACACATAACGGAAGTTGTGCAAATCAATGGGTTAGCACACATATACACGTATTACCAACGTTTGCTGATATACTACGTATAAATGTGCATAGATTGTGATGATACAACTCTAAATAACTTCAAATGTGGGATTTGTAGGCTATACCATATATGTTGGAAATGATTGGCGTCATAAAACGGTGTTTATACTGTCGAGCAAATAAATATGAATGTAGCTCACCAGCGATGTGCGCAGACAAGTCTAGCGACTAACGTTTATTGACTTGGTAAGTGCGACATGAAATTGTGTATGCGTTATGATAATGTTGTGTGGTGAAGTGTAATCCTTTTCTAATCATTTAAGGTTAAAAAGCACGCAAAATGGTGCTGCTTAAAATTCTTCGGTTGTGTGATCCTTGTGTTTTAGTAATCACAGCAAGTGCTGTAAAACGCCCTTATTTGTGCTGCAGCTTAAAAGACAGTATTGACTCGGACGGCAAATACAGCGGAGCAAGCTACGAAAACTGCGTTGTCGCGCTTAGTACAACTCGTTGTCTCGACTATTTCAACCAATGTCACCTAATCCGACTCGATGTTATGCGACTGCTTGTGTGGAGTTATTGCACAAACCAGTTGCTTATTAGTAGATGGATATGCGCCTGTGTGGCTTGTAGAAAATTGCAAAAATACAATTATTTTCGTATACAATGTCGTATGTGTGCATTGTTAATAGCTATTCCAATATGTACAGTGTAAGTATCCAACGATAAACCATAAAATCACCCACGTCGCTTAAATAGCACGTCAATGATTCCGTTTCGCTTATTTTGCACACAAACCACTGCGAAGAGATTATTTAGTAATGAAAGCGAGATCCAAATCGTTTGCCATTTTTCGTTTTACATTGGCAGGTTTGCAATTGAAATCGCATATATTAGAATGCCAAGCAAAAATGATGCTTCAAAAGCCACATCACCATTTATCAAGCAAAATCCTGTACCACTGAATCCCGATGTAGAGGTGACTACGACGTAAAAGAGCAAGAAAGTAGCTGTAGCTGATTGCCGGTGACTTCGCGAATGACGCGTCGTGCAGTCGATAAGAGCAATTTAATGTGCAGAGCGGCTAATGTCAAAATGGCATAAATTGGAATTTAGTTTAAAATGCACTTTTACTCCGAAGACTATTGATTTGGACCAAAATGGTGGACGATCTCTACACAATCGCCTAAGCAAGAGTTATTAGAATAGTACATTTGTCACTGCTTAAATGATCATCATACTTAAAGCACTGTTGACGACTTTTGGATGCATGGTTTTAATATATCTATCGACTTGTTTCCGTGGGCTCTGAGTGGTATATTCGCGTGGGATGCTAGTTTGTGTGTCTTTGTAGCCTTCGTTGTGATATGTATTCTTCAGGCTTGACAACTGGAATATATTAATTTGGTCATATATTATTTCAGATGAGTGCTGAGCCAGTGAATCCTAGTCAACCCATTTTCACACCAGTTGTTAACTACGAGTCAATACACACTTGATGATTACACGGATAGTAAATGCTGATAAAATATATCTATACTTGTCCGAAAATCAGCAGTATTGGTGAGCTCAATACGTGACTTGCAAACAGAGTAACGGAGATCAAATGTATGTTGATGCAAATGATTTGACGGATTATACTAATATGTCGTACTATGTCGGCAAAGCTGGTAACATCTTAATAAAGTCTGGGCTTGGTAATCTGCTATGTATTACGTATTCGAGAAGCGTGAAATGTTGGGCTTTTACGGCTATCTACCCTTCACAATCATACGAATAGAGTTACCACATTTGATTCCTGTTATGAAATAACACATGTTTGTTAAGTATTTATATACTCTATCCATAGAGTTGATCGAAACACACACGCTTTAGACAACCTATTTCGATATATTTGCACATTTCGGACCAGAGACATAGTTAGTCTTCTCAAATAAGCTTTTGATTAAATTACATACTATATTCAAAATCCCGCTTGGTAGTCATGTGGACATCTTTCATATTGCAAAATATCGTTCGCAAAGCGTAATTAAAAAGCATTGTCATGCAATGTAAAAGTCAATGTGTCATTAACGCATCTAATTGTAAAATGCTTAAGTTTTCTTATCACCACTCTGGACCTCTAGACAGGGGACCAAAAATATACGGACCTGATATATGTTATACACATACTATGATCAAGAAATCCATACGTAAGTTAATACTATCAAAGCGTGCTAAAACAACTGCGAGTAGTTTGCCCACCCTTAACTTGATATGAGATAAAGTTTTCTTTTATTCTTACCCAAACGTCCATATTTCGTTTGTATGATATATATTGTGTTCATTTTTCAGCTTTTGTGAGCATGTCTAAAAATATTGTGCCTTATTGCAAGCAGTGCTGACATCAACGTCGGTGTGCAAAACGGAATGGTGGTAGGCATGACATGCTTGCGGCAATATTCGGTAGTTGGGGTTACTGTGTTGCAGCGCCAAGATACATATTTCTGAGCTATGCCAATATATTCTGTCCGTAAAGTGTTCATCAACAAGGGTTGATTCACTTGACAAGCTGTGCAGTTGCTGCAACATCAGCAACCGACGGTGTACTTTGTGATTTGCAATATACTCTTTTCGCAACACGTGTGCTTTCTATAGTGGCTTTTGTCGCCCCTCACTTTATGTACATTATCCATATCACAATGTATTGACAGCTTCGACGTAGTCCATCGCAAACACTTCTCTTTCTCTCTCACGCTTTTACTCTCTCACATCTATATATGAATAACACATCTTACCAATTCCACCTCTTAGTTTCTTACACTACAAGCTTTCTGCCTATCGCCATATACGATGACCCAAACAAAATCAGACCTATGAATTATTAATAGTTAGCAAGATAAGTGAGTACTTATTTACACCATTGAAATGTATGCAGCATTTAATTTACGTGAAAGTTGTTTGTCAAAATCTCGACACAGTCGACGGAGTGGTAGTGTGTCGAAAAGAGCATATGTACTGTAAAAGTAGCTCATATGTATTTGATAATATATTTTGGCCCTTTGAATATGACAAACTAAAAGGATCGATAGATACGTATTGTGCGACCCCAACCGAGTGGCTATACGTCAACACGTGCGACGTCAGATTGTCTTGGTTAATCTCGGACATTGGGGTGCTTTAGCTAGCTATTATATCCGTCTAGTCGATGCAGCAAAAATTGCGATTCAACCAAGTGTATGATGAATACCACTGCTAAAAGTCTATACGAATTTAAAAGTGGCTTTCTAATCAATCATTGATTTACCTACACGGTCTTGCTATTTTTTTCATTAATAAGAAAACAACCCACATGACACTATTTCAGAATCGACGTGAATGTTGCATCTAAATATACAATGCGTTATTGTATGTTATTGCACATTAAAATATTCAAGTCTATTTTGCATTTTGTTTGATGATCTCGTTTTCAGTGTGTAATCTGATACAGACATCCTTCAAAATATCGGTTCTCGTGAAACTTAATATATATGTGTACCACACAAAATACCGGTTTGACAAGCAAATCACACCATTGCAAAAAAACGATGAGCAAGACACGCATTCGATTGACGCTTGAGCAGAAGGCACTCCTCCGCGCGCATCACGCCAAACGACCCGACCTCTTGCGCAGCTGTAGCTGCTGAAACTGTTGGGAGGGTAGCTGCTCATTGCGATCGACTCGTTGCGTGCTGCTCGCACCTGTTTCAGCTCGTGCTCGAGCGTGTGATGTTGGTTGAGTCGCCACGCTTTCTCTGTATCAGCGCGCTACAGATGCGGATCACTCGCGTGCAGCTGTGCACG
>JAADXH010001490.1:0-10784 GCA_023337595.1 Globisporangium camurandrum | reverse complement strand
TGGTACCCTTCAACGAGCAGCAGCTGCTTGACAATTGCATCGATCTCTTTCGTGCTCGACGGATACCGCCGCAGTTGGGGCATCCCAGTGGGGAACGCAGCTGCAACCGATTGATCGACCTGGACACTGTGGCTTCTCGTACTGCTGGGTTTAGTGCTTCTCGAGGTCGGATAGTCGAGGAACGACCCGCGCCGCGGCCGCACGTCCGTTGGTGGCGGCTCGTGTGCGCCAAGGTGCGACGTCGAAGCGTTGTGCTGGAGACGACGTCGTCGGTCTTCATTGTGCGGGACGCGCGGTCCAATGTGCGCTGGCGTCGGACCCGACAGACTGTCTACAACATCAGCATCAGTGTCGTTGATACCGTGCTCGAGACGATCGAGTGCTTCGTGGGAAGCTTGGCGCACCACGCGGTCTTTATTTGCACTTCCGTCAATGTGGTCGTTGCTGCCGTCGCTTTGTGGACAGAACGCATCGATTCCGTTCACATTGTTGTTGTTATTATTATTGTAAACTTCCTCGTCGTCGTCCTCGTCGTCGTCCTCGTCGTCGTGACCGTGGAGAAGTGATGTGCGCGACCGCGATGGCTCGACGGCGACACTGCTTTTCAATGGTGGCGATGGCATCTGATGCTGTTGTGATTGAGGCAAATCCGACGCACTGCGGTCGCGACTGTAGCCATGAAGATCGTCGCTGTCTTCAAACGCCGCTTCTGCAATGTCCCCCAGCCCTGCCGATGTCGTCGTCGTCGTTGCAGCAGTTGTTGCATTGCTGTTGCGAAAACTCTGGCGGAGAAACACCTCCCGGTCGTTGCCAAACATCCCAATCGCGTCGTTGTTTTGCCAGTGGTGGACGATCGTCTGCTGTTTGTGGATCGCGTGCATGAGCATCGCTCGCATCTCGTCCATCACGTGTGGGTACGTGACGGCAAACTCATCAAAAAAGTCACGCGGGAGCAAGTACGTCCCTGCTGCCTTGACAGCAAACGCATTGTACTGCGCCAGCGCGTGCGTCAAGACCTCCTTGTAGCCAAAGAACTCGCCTTCGTACAGCATCGCAATGTTGCGATCTCGCTCCGCTGCAGACGCAGTCGCCGTCGCACCAGTATCCGTATGGCTACCATGCTGGTCGGCGTCGGTCGCCATCTGCTGTGGCGCTTTGACGACAACAGCGCCAGTCATGAGAAAGTAGATCCCACTCACGGGGTTTCCGTGGTAGATCAGCAGGTCGCCGGTCAAGAAGTACTGCGGTACGAGCCGTGGCAGCACGAGCGTGAGGAACCACTTGGGTTTCTTGTCAAAGAATCGGATTTTTGCCAAAATGTTCGCATTCAAGTTCAAAATCAACTCACTCCGGAGCCCGTAGCACAGTGCGCCGAACAATCCGGGCTCGAAAAACAGCGTCTTCTCTGCGTTGAGGTACCGCAAGTGCTCTTGACACGCCATCGTGAACTCGTGCGAGACGCCGCGCTCTTTGATGTACGCACTGACGTTCTGGATCATCTCGTGCTCGCGGTTCATGAGGCTCTTCGAGTTGCTCACAACTTCGATCACCGTTCCCACAACGTACGCAAACAACGTCGTGCCGCCAATCATGACGAGGATCGAGTACGCTTGTTCAGCGTTGTTCGCAGCGTAGATGTCACCAAACCCAACTGTTGTCATCGTCGTCGTGGCCCAGTAGACCGACGCAATGTACTTGGACACCGTTGCGTCGTGGTCGTCCAAGTAGATGCGGCCCCACCACGAATCGTCCTTTGCACGCTGCGCCGACATGTAGTACCAGAAACACCCAACGTAATGTGCGATCGTCATGACCGGTGCAAGCAATTTCAGCAACCGGACAGTATCCATACTAATATCGAGTTCCGATGTCCATTGCATATTCATTTTGTACAATTTCGACAACCGCACGAGCCGCAATAGTTTCACGAGCTTGATCGTTCGAAACAACTTGAGCGACCGAAAATCCTTCTCGGCCGTGAGCGACTCGACGAAGAAATCGAACGGGATCGTCGAGACGAGGTCGACGACAAAGTTCGTCTTGAGGTAATGCCGTCGGATCTCATGCCGATCGACGATCTCGACGCCCGTGTCGTCGACGTACGTTGTGAGGAAGCTCAAGGCAATGTCCAAGATAAAACAAATGTCCGATATCCGGTCGCTCAGATACAGAAACTCTGTGTCCTGGACATCGAACGAGATCCGAAACGGCACCGTGAGCGCTGTCATTGCGACCATGATACCGATGATCACGTCCCAGATCATCCGCAAGCGCGAGTAGTGCCGCACGACCGACCAGTGGGTCTTGATCTCGTCGGTTGCATACAGATTCGGCTGTCGAAGGCTGTCGAGTTCATGTGCGTGGATGTGATTGTGCGTGAGCGACGTCTTGCGATGCCGGTACTGGACGTACGGCGTACCGGTCGTGACTGCTGGCACGCCGCTCATGCTGCTGCGCGGTGACACGGACTGTTGCGATTGCTGTTCCTGCAAGCGACGCAGCGACTGCTGTTTCAAGATCGCACGGCGGCCGCGACGCGCCGACTCGGCGTACCGCTCGCTCAAGATCGTTGCGAGATCCGTGAGGTACTTGTGGGCAATCGGGCACTTTTGGGTCGCCGCGATGAGGTCGCGACTGTAGATTGCAAACAGCTCGGTCTTGAGCACCGACCGGTACGTGTGCGTGTAGCGCTTTCGATCGGCAACGAGGTACTCGATGCCGCAAATGTCACCGGGCGTGAGCGACCCGACGATGACGTTCACGCGAATCGACTCGACATTACCGCTCGTGATAAAGTACAGCTCTTCCCACACACTCTCGGCATCGACGAGCGCCTGGCCGGGACCCAAGACGATCGGTCGAAGCCGCGGCACGACAAATACGAAAAAGTCGACCGACGTGACCCCGAAGAACGGAAACCGTTTCACGAACGGCTCCATCGACGCCGCCAGGATCTCGTACTGCAAACTCACGGGGAACTGATGCAGTAGTCGATCTTCGTCAAACACCGTGCGGCGGCTCCAGTGGTACTCGAATTGCGACAGCACGCGCTGCCGCAATCGACGTGGGATGTTGCGCTTGAGCAAAAATTCTTTCGTTTCTTGCACCTTTTGTTTCAACTTGATGCCACGTGGGTTGTAATTTTCGGTCAGCATCTGGATATTTGCAATGATCATCCCGACGGAAATCGACCCGAGCGCTTCAACAAAGATCGAGTAGATCCGCTCGGCGTCCGTCACGGCGCAGATGTCGCCGTACCCGACGGACATCATCGTGTTTGAGACCCAGTAGAAGCTCACGAGGTACGGATGCGCAATCCCAGTCGTGCTTATCGTCGTGACCCAATTCACGCCCGTGGGGTCCCACGTATAAAACAAATACCAGCCACAGGAAATGAGGTGGATGATAAACAAGATCATCACGAGGCTCTTGAGCGTCTGCAATACGTGCGCGTTCAGTGCGTCCATCTGGATCGCTTCGATCGCGCGCTTCAGCCGCAACAACCGCATGAGCTTTAAGAGTCGAAAGAGTCGGATCGTGCGCAACAACTTGAGCGTCAAGAGCGACGACGACGCCGTTGAGACGACTTGGAGGAACTGGTCGAATGGGATCGTCGACAGCACGTCGAATAAGAACCAGCTCCGGAGGTACCGGTCGCGGATCTTAGGGATTTCATGGATCAGAATGTCAGCGTCGTAGAAGCCCGTGAAGAAGTTGAACACGACGTCGACTGCGAAGCTCGCATCGAAGCCGTAGTTCAGCACTTGTTCCCAGCGCTGTGTAAAAATGCAATTGCAACCATTTGTGACCATTAAGCGAATTTGTTGCATTTTGTGTCAATTTATTGCAAGTGCGTCATTCAATTCCAACAGATGGCTACATTCCGTCATTGATACAGACACAAATGCACACACAGTGGCACGTACATCGATGTCGATGCCAAAGCCGATGCGGTACGGGATAAGCACGACGCTATAGAGAATGATGAGACCGATCCAGAGGTCCCATCGCACTTTCCATTGTGCGCGCGGCAGGATGACCCACGGGTACGTCACTTCACGGCCGATGTCCGCAAGTCGCTTCGAGTCGTAGTCCCGAATCGCGCGACTGCGCGCCGAGACGCTGACGCTCCGACGGATACTCGGCGCGGTCCTCGCTGTTGCTTTGGACGACGGCGACGAGTTGTCCAGGGGCGACCGTAATGTCGGCATGCGCTGTGTGTGCGGCTGCGTGCTTTTGCCACAGAAGAACTGGCGTGCGCCATTGTTCGGGCTATGCTGCGGAGACTGGAGCTCGAGAGCACGGTGTGTAGGCGACGACGACGGCGACGATAGTGACAACGACGGACCTGCATGGCGGTGATCGTTGTTCGCATTGTTGTTGCCTTTCGAGCCTCGTGACGGCGACGGTGACGGCGACGGCGACGACGACGGTTGTGGGACGACTGAAGCAGTTGGCGAGTGCCTGATCGATCGGATGTCGTGCACTTTGCTCGGCCGCGAGAAAATAAGCGTCTGTTTCATCGCAAGAGTGTGTAGCGCTTGCTGGCGTACGAATGCTATAGAGCAGACGCAGCAATCGATGGCTGGTGGTGGCAGACGACGACCATCCGCTGCAGCAGCAACCCGTGCGCACTTGGGTCTCGACCGACACGCAAGTGCAGCGTCGAGCGTCTCGTGAGGTGCTCGCTTCTCCTGTTCTCACTTTGCTAATGTGTCACGCAACTGTAATAGTAACTGCGGACCGCAGACGTACCAACATCCGACCAGTCGCGACGGGCATCGCGTCTCAAATTTAGAACAACTCGACATTTGGTGACCATCACGCATTGCAACATAATGAGTATGGACAACAGCGACCATGACCCATGTTGATTTACGGATAGACGTACGCCGCTGCGCTCTCACTACAACTTCCTACTTCCTACACGAACGACAACAACAGCACATCTCTCCATCATCTACTGCTCTCTCCTACTCACTCTCTAAAACGGCATCTTCATGCCGCCCATGCCACCAAACTGCTGCGCCATCTTCGCCATGTTTGCCATCGCATTCGGGTCACTCTGCATCTGCTGCATCATGCGCATCATGCCTTGCGGTCCGCCCATCTGTTGCATCATCTTCGGGTCCATCGCTTTCGACAATTGTTGCATCACGGCGTTCGGGTTGCGCGCCATTTGTTTCCCAAGCTGCCCATCGCCGCCTTTCATCAACCCACTCTTGCCCATGCGACTCACGACACCAGCAAACTGTTTGTGGCACTTGAGCAAAAACTCGACTTCGTACAGTTGACACCCGGCACCGCGTGCGACGCGCAACTGGCGACTCGGCGTCAACACGACGAGATCGTCCAACTCTGCATCGGTCATGCTGTCCATCATGAATAGAAACCGCCGCAAGCGCTTCGTCGACTCCTCTTCGCCGCCGCTCATGTTCAGCATCTGTTCCATGCCGCTCATACCGGGGATCATCGACATGACTTTCCCGAGCGGCCCCATCTTCATGACGCTCTGGAATTGTTTGTACAGGTCCCGTAACGTAAATACGCCCTTCTGGAACTTCTCGACCATCTCGGTTTGGTTTTCCAACATCCCAGACGTCTTGACTTCTTCCATGAGACCGCGGATGTCGCCCATCCCCATCAACCGACTCACAAAACTCTCCGCATGGAACGCTTCCAAGTCCGCAAAGTGCTCGCCCGTGCCGTAAAAGATGATCGGCGCACCGGTTGCAGACACGGCCGACAATGCGCCGCCGCCTTTTGCGTGACCGTCCAACTTGGTAATCACGACGCTACCGACGTCGACCGTCTGGCGGAACGCAAGCGCTTGGTCATGCACGGCCTGGCCGATCGACGAGTCCATGACAAATACAATGTCGTCCGGTTTGACGGCCGCTGCGACCTCCTGCATCTCACTAAACAGATCGGTCTCCTGTTTGTGCCGACCGCTCGTATCGACGAGGATCAACTCGTACTGCTCGGCGCGGAATTGCCGCACGCCGTCGTCTGCAATGCGCACGGGGTCCGCTTCGGTGTAGCTCCCGTAGAACGGAATCCGGAGTTTCGTCGAGTTTTGTTTCAGTTGGTCAAACGCACCAGCACGGAACGTATCGGCGCAGACCATGCACGTCTTCCAGCCCTTGCGCTGGTAGTAGTGCGCAAACTTCGCAATGCTCGTCGTCTTCCCGCTGCCCTGGAGACCGACAAACATGATAACGTTGCTCGTACCTTTCTTGAGCTTATATGGCTTCGCATCCGGTTCGAGCATCTTGATAAGCTGGTCGACGACAGACTTTTGAATGAGTCGACGGCGGTTCAGACCCGACGTGTTGTCGTCCTGGAGACTCACGGCGAGCTTCACGCCATCGCGCAGCTCTTTCACGAGCTTGAATTGGACATCGGACTCGAGGAGCGCAGCGCAGATGTCTTTGAGAAGGGCATTGAACACGTCGTCGTCGACGACAGTTGTGCGATTGAGCTTCGCGAGCGCGGTCTGGAGTTTCGTCCCGAGCTCTGCGAGAACCATCGTAGCAAGTGCTGTAAAAAAGGAGAGTGAGGAGTAGTGGTGGCGCTACGGGTAGATGCTTGCGCTGCTACTGCTGCTGCCGCCGGTCGTGTCGTGCCGAGAAAGTGAGGCGAACGCGCAGCAATTGAGCTTTGCAGGTCGTCGTCGTCGTCACTCTTTTGTCGTTCTCGATTGACGCTCGACCGCGTATCTGCAAGTCGGTAATCGAAATAGATAATATATGCTAATACTTATGAAACTATACAACCGACCAATTGCATTGCTTCAGATCAAAAACGTCGTCTCGCAATGCTTCAACACACTTTGTTTTTGTCGACATCAATGGCAATCGCGCGTGTTCGCCTTCTCTTCGCTGCCACTGCTTCTTGTCGCCGCCGCGCAACTGCTGCTCATTTCCCGATCTTCGCACGAGCTCTCGCAACCTCTGCCACCACCACACCACATTTGCACCACCTCAATCTCTTTGTTCGCTACAAATCCAAGATGGCCGAGCAACACGCCGACATGTCGGACGCCGAGTGGAAGCAGCGCCTCACGCCCGTGCAGTACGAGATCTTGCGACTCAAAGGCACGGAGCGCGCGAACACGGGCGAGTACAACAAGCACTACAAAGAGGGCACGTACGTCTGCGCTGGCTGCAAGACGCCGCTGTACACGTCCGAGACGAAATTTGACTCGGGCTGTGGCTGGCCAGCGTTCTTTGATGCGATCCCAGGCGCGATCAAGGTGCGTTTTGTCCGTGTCTGTGTGTGTTTGCATCACCCTGTGACCCACATAGCGCTCTCTCGTTGGCAACATCAACAAACAGGCGATTGCGGACCCTGACGGTCGTCGTACGGAAATCGTCTGCGCAGCATGTGGCGGGTGCGTTCGTAACTTTGTAGTTTATAGATATGTACGCCAGTCGATAGCTGATAGCCTCTATATGCACTACATCAGCCACATGGGCCACGTGTTTAAGGGCGAGGGCTTCAAGACACCGACAGACGAGCGCCACTGCGTCAACAGCGTCTCGCTCGTGTTCCACGCAAACGAAGCGCCGCTGAAAGAGTAGGCGACAGACAGTAGCATAGCCTACAAAAGCTGTCGCAGTTGTCTACGACCGCCAGTGGATCCACTTTACGCTGTTTACATTTCGTTGTGTCAAAACTACAGCAACAATGTATCGTCTTCGTCGACTCCACTGCTGTTGCTCTCGCTCTCGCTTCCTTGTCGTCCTTGTCGTCGTCGTGCACTGTCTCCCAATACAAACTGCGCATGCAAATACGCTTCCTCTGCAGCATTCAGCGTCGGCACTTGTTCCATTCGTGGATCGATCGTCGCAGTTGGCAACACCCAATCGAGCGGTCGCATCCCAAACACTGCGTACAAATTCGCGCGCCACCCCAGACTAAACGGCACGGAGCAGCCAAACGCATGGAATTCGATCGTCGTTGCGTTCTGCAACAGCAAATACGAATGGACGAAGATAAAAATCAACAGACTGAGCGTCAAGGAACCTGCCAACACAAACGCAACGAGGCCGGTGACGGGGAGCGTCGGTGGTCCTTTGTTGTATTGCATTTCAGTTGGCGATGCGAGCGCAATCGACTGCTGGAAGGATGGAAAGAGTGCGCATAAGATCATCGCCAATGCAGCGAACGCATAGACGACAAACTGGCAAAAGAACTTGTAGTTCCGCGCACCGACGCAATTGGCAACCCATGGACAGTGATGGTCTATTGTGTACAGTATAGTATGAGAGACGGGAGGAAATTACACGAACGGATCCAAGAATGATAAATGTAGACATTTCATTCAGCACGCAGTATGAAGTTAAAGAACGTGATATTAAATCAGAGAGTCCGCATCGTCTACAATTTAGACGGTCCAACATGAAAGATGCAGCATACGATTGCAAACGCACCCATTTTCATGACGCAGCGGTTGCAAAAGCTGCAATGATGCGCTCGGAATGGCCGACGCTGTTTGCAACGGCGACACGACGTCATCGACGCAAGGTGGAGCTGCTGGCGACTGATGCTGTTGCTTGTGGAAATGGGCGTGTCGCTGCTCGTAATGGCGGGCGATGCACCTTCGAGCGCGTCTTGCAGCGCATCGTCCATGCGCTCGAGCAGCTGCGCAGTGACGTACCCAGGATCGGTCGTCACGACGCGGTAGTACGCGATCGCCATGCAGACGACGAAAAAATGGAACAGCGCTGCTTCGAGGAGCCATGCGAATGCTGACGCAGCACTGTGCGTAGTGCTGCGCAGGCTCGGCACCAAGTGCGTCGAGACAAACACGTAATACTCGAGCCCGACGATCGCAAGTACGAGTAACACGGGCAGCAGCGAGACTGTGCGAATGAGCTGGCTGACGATGCATTTCGTGTGCGAGAGTGTGAGGCACGCGTATGAATAGCGGGGCAAAGCGAAAGAGCAAATGTGCGCGCTACACTTGTGTAAGACAACCAGAGCATGCAAACAAGCCATGCACCAAGCGCACCTGTCATGTACGCGCAGCATCACAGCGTCGTCAAGAAAGAGCGACTTCTTCGTTCTTGATGTTGAATGTTTTTGCATCGGTTCGAATCAGCAAGTATAATATTAATATATATATAGTACATATTCTTAGGTACAGTACCTCGTTTGGCTTGGAGTTTGACTGGACCGCTGCCATTGCTTTCGGCATCTCTCAACCTTCGCGACTTCATTCCAACGACCGACGAAGCGATCAAGATGGTGATCACGAGCCGCTGGGGCGACGACGACGATGGTGCGCTCACGCACCGTACTGCTCATGTGCGACTACTGTGCCTACTAACACCCTCTTCTCTCTCCCCCTCTCACTTTGTCTCGACAGACTTTTTGCCGCAGCGCACGGAGAGCGAACCGGACCAGCATGGTGTCCGCGTGATCGTCGAGTGGAAGTACAACGAAGCGGGCCAGAAAGTCAAGGTCACGAAGAAAGTCAAGAAAGTCACGGAAGTCACGCGCGTGAGCAAGCGCGCACTCGAGCGCAAGAAGTGGGCAAAGTTTGGCGCGGCGAAGAACGGCGCGGACAACTCGAACGTCACGTACCCGTCGAACGAAGACGTGCGGCTCGAGGACCCGAACGCCGAGCAAGTGCTCCCAGGCGAGACGAAAGCCGAGGAAAACATCTTTGGCGGCAAGTCGTCGATCGTCGTGTGCCGCCACTGTGGCATGGTCGGCGACCACTGGACGCTCAAGTGTCCGTACAAGGACACACCGATCGACGAGATCCCGACGGACCTCGCAGCTCGCGGTGCAGCAGCTGCGAGCGAGAACGCCGGTGCGAGTGCGTCGGCAGCAGCAGGCGGCGCTGGCAGCAGTAGCGCAGACGCCGGTGGGCTCTCGGGGGCGTTTGGCTCGAACCGGTACGTCCCACCGTCGCTCCGTGGCCGTGAAGGCATGGCGGCACCGAGCATGGAGGAGGACCGCGACTTCGCGACGCTCCGTGTCACGAACGTGTCGCCCGACACGCGCGAAGACGACTTGAAGGAGCTGTTCCGGGCGTTCGGACCCGTTGCGCGCGTGTACTTGGCAAAGGACCGCGAGACGTTCGAGTCGCGTGGGTTTGCGTTCGTGAGCTTCATGCACCGCGAAGACGCCGAGCGGGCGCTGAACAAACTCCAGGGCTACGGGTACGATCACTTGATCCTGAAGCTCGAGTGGGCCAAGCCGTCGAACAAACCGAAAGAAGGCGCTGCAGGTGGCGACATTGGCAGCCAAGGCACGACGTTCCGGAGTGGCTACGGCAAAGCACTGCCACAGGACATTCGGCCCCCCGCGCGCAAGTAGAGAGAGGGAGAGGTGGCGGTCGTGTAGTAGCTGGCGGACGAGCTATAGTTGGTTGCTGGATCGTTTGGTCGTCTGGCCTCTTGCTTGCCGACTCGTTTGAATCTATTGCGTTTCGTATTCTATTGTTTTTGTAATGGCTCATGTGGGAAGAACAGGTCGTCGGCTCTGTTGCAATTGCTATTGCTCTCTAGCGGTCCAAGAAAGCACGCGAACACGTGCCACGTCGCCTGCACTTGCTGCTCGCTCAGGTATGTTGCACCGTGCTGGAGCATGAAGCGGTCGCACGACTCGGGGTGCAGCCACGGGTTGCATTTGCTCACCTCTTGGAGCGCAATGCCGTGTTGTTCAGCGAGCGCGGCGAACGCATTGCCGTGCGTCCCGTGGATCCACGCAGCGCCAATTTCGATGTTCACTGGCAGCGCGTCGCTGAATGCGCGCGTGAGCACGCGACC
>JAADXH010001489.1:0-10785 GCA_023337595.1 Globisporangium camurandrum | reverse complement strand
TGTGCCGAGGTTACCAAGCGTTGCGGTGCGTATATTACAACGACCTAGCTTTGGTTCAAAGATGTAAACGCATTTAAAACCAAAGTTCCGCCACCGGCGAAACTCCCCTTTTCCCTCTGATAATGAGTTTTCTCTTGCAGTGTCGTCAATATTGTGACGTGTTGCGCTGCTGTGGGCCTGTTTTCCTTCTCGTTCTTTGCTCTTTCATTTGAACCGCTCTGTGTGCTGTTTGACGCAATAGTTTTAGAGAAAAGTTGCAGAACGAGAATTTCTAAACTTTTGGCGCGCACTTTACTTTACAAATGGTAAGGTGATAAACTTAGGTTGAAATAGCCCAATTAAGGGTTGACATTAAATATAGACTTCAGGACACTTGAACGTGAAGGAATGGGAACGATATCGCATTTAATAGGTTAGATGTCACCAAGGTACTTTCTATTAAAGTAATTGTTTGTTCCGCAATAATGCGGCTCCAATTTTTGCCGTACAGTATTAATTGCAATTCTTCAACGTGATCTAGTAGGGATTTATTCATAGCATTTAACCTATTAGAACTGTAACTCTTGTATAATTGCTATGCATTCAAAGAATATAAGATATGATTCATGCTTAAAAGCTGACGATTGTGATGCTGGTAAACTTTATATTGGCACTATACTTGTAAACTATACCTTCAATAGAAAATGAACACCGTACGCTAAACTTCTACAACGCATTGTTTCATCAATATCCATGCCCATTTAAACCAAAACCCCACGTTTTATCTTTATAGCTATCGGTAATTCATGTTCGTTAACGATTATTGTAATTGTACAACATGTGAAGGTGAAAATTGCGCTGTGCAAGGTAGCACCAAGAGTGTCATCCACCTGTGTTGCGGTCCGAAATCGTGTTAATAGTGTCACTTACCTGTGTTGCTATTTGAAATCGTATAAATGCGATGAAGTTTAGATTTAAGATCCAATTATTTGCAAACCCAAGCATTTATGCACCCAAACAATACCAGCAAGCATGTACTTGCAAATGCGGGGGTGTGACACGTGTGGGTATGCGTAAATAATGAATATAAAAATAGAGGTTTATTTCGGTATCATCAGACGCCAGCACATAATATAAACATGTGGTATGTGTGCGATAAGTATTCGCTAGATTTTGACATAAAAATTTGCCGAATTTAAAGTTCTTGTCTAAACAGATAGCGTATTGAATTTGTTATGTATAATTATAATTACATGTTGATAGACTTACAAAACCAGCTTAATTTATAGCAGCATTTTTGATCATTGTGGTACTACTTCGATAGATACTACTTTCCTCGTAACATTAGCGCGTATATTTGATTCACCCAAACATTTTGGTCCCTTTGTTTGCAGGCATGCTGTTAATGTCACCCGTGGAGTCGCCCATAGACTCACCCGTGAACACATCAGTAGAGCCCCCCCCTTGGAAAGTACTCGTGATATCCATACTTATTTCTTTGGCACGTTTCAGGTACTTTCATATAGGCTTCCTCGATTTGATTAACTGCAAATCTGTTCACAACGTCATCCACAACTACCGGAATGGGTGCGTGTCGCAAGTCTTGAGACAGTCATAGCAAGTATACGTGTATACAATAAACGAACATTTTCTTGCATAAAAGTATATTAGTAATATGTCTAACCTCTATGTTTGAAGTATAGAAATGCTCGAAGTTTTATCCATTACGCACTTTGTTAGACGTTCACGCTAGGTTTGTGTGTAGTATGTGTAGATTATCTGAATTGTAATCATTGTAGATTAGAGTGGTTTGTGTAACTAATTCATTCTTCGCAGCAGGTTCCATTCACTATTATCCAACAGAAGACCTATAATTGTAAACACAGTCGCATTTTTAATATGCGATGCGTAGGTGGGTACAAACCATTATATAAAACAATAATTATGTTGATGAAACATTATACTTCACCATTTTTATATTCTTGAGTCAAGGAGAATACCCGTATTCTCGTCTATGGCATATTATAGTAATTAGTCAGCAAGAGCACCAAGCAAGATCACATTTTTGGCAATTATATCAAGCAAGCGTAAGTTAAGTTAATAACACAAGACAAGCGGATAGCTACGTTCATGGTATCATCCCCTGCGCCAGAACGTGACAACACTGTATCTATTACTGAACTACGGCTGACACGCGCGTCATAAACATGTAGACGACAATGCGTAATCATGTACGCTCAAATAAATCTCGTGAATAGTTTTGTTTTAGACCACTTATCAAACTTACGACATTAATTTAAAGGTGCATAAATTATAAAGCATCTATATTACTTTTCCACCAAAATACCCAACTCGCGCATCCGATAACGCATTTAAGTCGCTCACCTCTCTGTTCGCTCATCTGCAATGTGCTTCAAGTGCGATGGCTCCACGTGTCCTTGGCGGTTGCGTGCGCGCAGTAAAAGGCCGTGTCGCGCCACAAAGCGCCTCTACCGCTACAACTATCAAATAAACCCGCTGCCGATGCCGTTCAACACAGCAACCTTCTTAGCGTGCTCTGAAAGCATCACTGTAGATCAGCTTTCGTCGATTGCCGCTGGCGCCCCTGTCAGATGCGCATAAAGTGCGCTGTTATTGCTGCGATGCCCACGTGCGTGCAAGATGCTCAATCACCTCTAACCGCTCTTTTATCATGAGCAAACGTGGCTTCCCCATCGATAAAGAATGGACGAGTGGCAAAGAGGCTGCAATCAAAGGTAACAGAGTCATCACCGGGCGAAATCAAATCGTCACTCAATTCACAACAACACGAAGGAAAATGGCGATATTGAACCATTCTATAGAAATCATGGTATCTATAAGGGATAATTACAAGTGTTGTTTATTCCGCTGTTTGGATTTGTTACTTTGAGACGATAGTTTACAAGGGCGTGCAAGGCTATTAACCACAGCTAACCGTTATTTCTCCATGTGCAAATAACGCCCCTACATTATTGCAGATTCGGCGAGCGGCAATCGAGACATCGAGCAAAACTAAAGAGTGAATGTCGAATTTGACACAAGACGCTCGTGATCCACAAGTATTAATTCATTTAAATTTGAAAACGGCAACTGCTGTCAATTCCGCACATTGGATTGGCCAACTTGTGCTGATCATTTGTAAGCACCAGTGGTTTTATCAATAGGATATAGTCACGAAATTGAGATTTGCGAAATAAAATCCTTGCGAGGTTATATTTTATCAATTTTGATGGATATTATCTTCTTGGACACATTCGACGAAGTAGTTGTTGTATGTTTTGTCTAAAATTTAATGCATTACCACGTGTACATACACATTCCTACTAGCGAATATGTGTGATGTACTGGTACTACTTAACGCTGTAATTTATTAAAATTTTCCCACACACAGCGTCAAATACTTTCTGTCAACAGGCGGCTACATAAACTAGCAATATCTTATCGCGTAACGTACAATGTGAGAAGCAGTGAATATCCGAGACAGAGTGTATTCGATTGGATGTACAATATTGATATATTAAAGTAGCTGTTTTCAATTATCATAAAATGTTAGATAAAATATTTGTTTTCGGTGTGCTTGCGCTCAACTCGCGTACTCGAGCTATTGAACGTGTATTGTGGATAGCGTGTGGATAATAAGAACTTGCCCTATTACAGTTGACAACGCATGAATTATAACGAAGGAGCTACAATGAAGGTATGCTATGTTAAAGACGAGACTATATAAGTGTTTAAGGGTTTTTTACTTTATCTAGTTACTGCTTCATTAATTGTTCCTGACGTGCAAACACGTGTCGTTCACCATTTTCCCCACCTCGCATCGTGTAGGCGAGTAGTGATCAACCCGTTAAATATAATATTAGTTGGGAATGTGAGTCGGGAACTGTTTATATAAGGGTATATAAACGAAAGCATATCCGTGAGAAGCTATAGAGCCGGCACAATTGCAGATATCCACTTACTCAGTTCTTATACCGTGATCATTTGGACAACAAATTAGACACATATTTATGCGAAAAAGGTGGGAGTTAGGATGGAGCGAAATATGAATATAAATTAATGATATTTTGTCTACTCAGCTCAAAAAGTCAATTCTGGGATTACCTACGTTAATTATGGGTAATATGCTTCGTCCGCGCTGCTTATATTTGCGTTAGATCCGCTCCATTTGTTTCCATGCTCCAGGTGTAAAATCCTATATTCCATTAAGGTGCTGCAATAACCAAGCATTTGATTATTATTTTGTGTGTGTTTTGTCGTGGACGCCTAGATGGATTTTCTGCTTAAGCGGTAAGGGGAATTTATGATGGAGCACAATTTGTCGTGGGTTGTCCGCTTCGCTCGGAAAAGTCAATTGCTGTGATCACTTAAGCTAATCGTGTGTAATGTGCTTTACGTACCCGCCTTGTATATGTTTGATTTGGATTCGCTCCTATTATTCGTCGCTCAAAATGTGAAGTTCTATGTGCCATTTGCCGTGGACCTATAGCTACATTTTGAGGACGCGTTTGTATTACATAAAGCTACCAAATATTTCGCACATTCATTAGTAGAGCAACTGTTGTATGTAACAACCTGCATGAAAGTTGCGTGTGACCACAGATAACCCTGGCTAATTTGATCCCTGATAAACTTGATATCCTTGCATATATGGTTGGGTGCCTATCCACCGACTCCGTTACTATATGAATGCATGTAGCAAACTTGATGATGGGTAAAAATGATAGTTGATTAAGAATTGGTCAATATTTGATATTTTGGGTCCGGAATCTGGCTCAGTGGTGTGGGCCCGACCCTCCCACGCAACGGGTATGGGTTTAAATCTGTCACAAAAGGGTCATTTTTGGAAAGGGGTCGAAACCGTAAAATAAAGTTGTGACTGATTTGAAACGGAGGTATTTGCAACTGCATTCATGATCAATTGTGCATTTCGTTTTGTTGCTATTGCATCGTTGGCGCAGCTGAAAATTAACTGCGAAGCAGCGTCCGAGTGAAAGCATTTTCCTTCTCTACTTCAAGCTCTTCACGTAAGCGCTGCTGTAGCGTACACATGTCTCTCATCACACGTCTCTCTAGATCTGGATGGTCACCTAGCATAAAAGTTACAGCTCTTACAGCGGCCACCTTGCCTTCAGTGCTGATCTCTGGATGCACGCTAGAGACGCCTTCACTTGTGGCGCTAGATTCTGCGGATTCATCGTCATCGCTGCTGTCTTGTGCTGTGGAAAGGAACGCAACGTCCACATCTTCACTCAGCAGGTCTGCAGCAGTAAATGCTTTCATCTCCGTGTTGACCTCGTCCGCATAGCAAATGAAGTCGTCCCGGTCCATCGGGTTGTGGATGCACAGCTGCTGCATCTGCGCCAGTCAGCTGATGTTCAGCTGCTCGTCGGCATCAATCCGCGATCTGCGAGTGGTAGTACGAACGAGTACGAGTCCGGTGTGCCGAAAGCAGTTCAAAATGGCCTCGCTCGGAACCTTTCGCCAGCAGGATTTGATCCACTTCATCGCTGTGAGCTGGTCATCCACGTAGATGTTAGCTTGAGATACTTGTTCCTCCAGATCCAGTACGTGCTGGAGCTGTCGATGCCGGTACCGACGCTTGAATGACGCGATTATCCCGGCGTCCATTGGCTGCAGCTTCCGAATCGCTTTGCTTTCGCTTTGATCAAATCTCCGCTCAGCATCACGCGTTTTTCTTGGCACTGCAGCACCCAATTGGCAAGTGCTTCATCGACAGCAGGAAGGACGAGCGGTCGCGTTCGCTTGCACTTGAGGTCGGCTTCTTTTACGAGTAGATACTTCTTGCGATCACGAAGGATGCCGGAGACGGTCTCCTGGACCGATGCCTTGGCGAGGCAGAACTCTCGCTTTGCCTTTGCCGCAAGCTGAAGCTGCGTGAGAGCGGCGTTAGCGTCGTGCCACAGGCAGATCTTCTTCTTCTGCTCGAATGTCGGGTTACCAGTTGCTTTCGGTCGTGACGGCATCGTAGTGAGATGGCGAATGTACCTGCCAAAGTGCTTGTGGCTGGGAGCGGGTTGAAATGGTCTGCAATCCACGAATTCGTGTTCTTTGTGTTGTTTGGGAGCTACAATTGACAGGAATGCATCGTCACATATATAGTATGATCCAACTGTTATAGATGATACATTTTCTGTCCACGGGTCATATTAATTTTGGCAGGTTTATCTGTAGTATATATTATGTTTTTATCCAAATTATTCTAAAAATAGAGTATACGTCGAGAGGATGACAAAATGAATACAATAGGTATCAATAATACTACGCATACTACTAGTTCTGACAAAATATATTTCCCTAACTTGTATGATAACACATTACAATTCTGTAAAGTTCGAAGACGAAGTGGTATTGCGCATTTGAAACTTTCATTTTATTAATAGTCAAAGGTATATACAAGGTCATATAATTTGGTGACATATACGTGGCTATCGCTGAGGTACCTCAACTCGCAGGACAAGCACGACGTCTACATTTTTTCCGTTAACAAGGTTATATGTTACGAATTCGATATATATCGCTTTTTAATATACAGTACGCATATTTCATCGCGTTTAACAAAAATAGAGCCTATTATTTCTTACAATATTACAAATCGTATAATTTGATCTGCATCGAGATTTGAATTCGTAGTTGATGTCAACCGTGTAGCAATTAACGACGAGGTAAAGCAGACGTTCTTGCGTAGTCAACAGTTCACGAATACTCGCTCTACGACCGAAGCGCTTAGTGTGATTCGCCAAATACCAGATGTTTGCTTGGTTACTTGCAAAAATATTTTTTTTGGTTGTACAGTAGCTTCCTAAGTATGTGCGAAATTTAACTTAGTGCGATTGTATTTACTCAATATGCGAATTAAATTGCGCGGTCACTTTTGCCCCCTCATTTACATATTCGACACCTCGAAGAGATATCTCGAATCCGAACCGCCATGCCACACGTTCGTCGCAGCCATTGCCGTGCAAACGTCTGTGCAGCGCATAGCTCAATGAGTTGAGGGTGATTGCCTCCTAATCGGTTTTATCGCACAACACGAACAATCTGAGGTTTTATCATGGTACGACTATGTGTGTATTGTTTGAGTGCTGCCGTGTACAGTACGGGCACGCTAAGTGTCTAGCTAATTACTGACTCTGCTTTACGATGGATAGGATCTTTTGCCGTGGCTTCGGCGACAGGACGAGAAATTCTTGTTGCTGACTTTTATGCATCAATCAGCAGCGATCAGCTATCGCTGCTGTTGTAAGCACATAAAGAAGGCGAACGGGTGCTGGCGCGCAGTTGAGTCGATTGTCATTGACAGGGACTTCGTCGAGCGGCAAGTACTCGACGAAGAGTTACCGCATAGCAATGTATGTACGTGACGCGGAGTTGGTGTATTTGTATAGTAGTTGTCGAGTACATCTGTAGCTCACACAGTTGTACGTACCTGTTGTTCACATACTCATCTGTAAGTTGTTGCTTGCGAGTTTCGCGTGGCGAAGTACATTCGCCAAGATGTTGGACCTGGCAAGATCCGAGTGGAGCTCGCTCAACAGGTCGAGATCAAGTAACTGTTTTCAAGAGCTATGCACGCACAATCCGTGGATGCGCTAACGAACGGATCGCCGACAAGATGGATTATACGAACCGTGTTGCTCCAGCACTTCAAGATTACTTAAAGCGAAATTGAGTATCGTGTGTCGAGATGTGGGCCACATCTCGACGCAGCCGCGACATTACAGGCGGTGCTAGAACTACGAACCGGGTGAAATCAAATTGAAGCCTGCGGAAACAATCATTGGGACGGAAGTCGAGTATTGATATGTGTGTCATCACACCATTTGCACACAACAAGAAAATAGTGAACACTTTGAACCTTGCAATTCTAGCAGCGTCGTCACGGTCGCAAGTGATTGGCACGAGTCCGCCGTTTTTATGACATGGGCAAATCAATTTGAGCGATTGTGCATTATTCAACGTCGTTCGAGAGTTCGATACATTTGTCGTCGTTTGCTGCACCACGGAAGCACGGCCGACACACAGCGAATTGATCTCGATAGCGACGATCTCCGGTCGGATGCAAGCTGTCAAAACATCGACTTGGTCGTGTTTTGTCTCCATTTTTTAGTAACCGACTTCCCTGTCAATACATTATGTCCGTACCACCCGAGCATCTCCGATTCGAGAAACTCCCACTCGATGCGATCGATGACCGCTGGTATATCGTCGAAGCGTTTTGGAACCGGCCGGAGACCGAGAATACGATATACGATCTGTACAATGTCGTTTTAAATAGCCACGAGCCTGAGCACGATCTCGCTCCGAAGTAAGCGACGCCTGGGATGACAAAGTAGTCGATCAAGTACGTGAGAGTCGCACGATCACTCACGGGCAACATCTCAGTTCTCTCGACGTGCGAATTATTCAGCATTGTAAAAACTGCACTGGATCCTGTCGTTACAGGCTTGCAAAACTCGCCATCACGGCTGTTTTACAAAAGACGCGAGCAGTTGTGTCGGCTTACAGCCGAACTACTTAGAAACTGGGAAAGCAAAAGCGATTACACGGATGTACCAGATGAGCGCGACCATCTGATGTGCGACTACGGCGACGATTACGACAACCTCGACACGATCGAGCAGCTCGAAAATCGCGACGTGATCGGCAGAGATGGTGGTGTCGTTCGATGAAACACTCGAGTACTTTGCGATCGTAATCGGGAGCACACACCAAAGCTGTCTCGAGTATGTCGCTCACCTGCATACTCGACAACACTATCAATGCGACACCCATCGTGCTACTCGATCCAACTCGACGGCGCACTCGACGATCCCCTCGACGGGGCACTAGACGATCCGCCGTCGAAGTTGGCGAATGCCATTCTTCCTGACGACTTCGAAACAGCAAATCAACTCGTATGGGATGCGGCTCTCGCCGCGGACCTGCCGCCACTCTCCGAGTACGTAGTTCGACAGTAATCCTCGCTTGAATTTCTGAGCCCCTCGCACACATACTTGATGCACATCGCAGACAGTTCGTATCGGACGTACGTCGGTTTTACGAGATCCGTCGAGTAGCGCGCGAGCACGCCGCTGACATTCGCTGGATGGAGCGAGAGCGCAATGACAACAATCTTACTACAGATTCTGTCGTGTTCTGTACAGCAATCCTGCTCGGACAGCTACGGCGCGTGAGACACTTTATGTGTACAACAACTCGTCAACCGGAAATGTCATTGCCCAGCACAACACATATGAAGACACAACTTTAAAACGTCGAGTACATCTCCCGTTCGATTCCGAAATTGGGTATGTGGCACGTCGAGTGTCTCCGCCACACACAATCATACAATGCGCGCTGCAAGTTATTACCGCAGGACACAGCTGTCAAGTACTCGATTCACTCCGCGTCGGTATTCAGACATCGTCGTTGCCAACTAGGCGTTTGCCTGCGACGAAATTTGTTGTTGTTCCCATCAACGTTGAGAAAAAGCACTGGGTTATTCAAGTCGTCAGAGTTGCGTGACCAACTGAAGTGATAACGGCACACTAGGACGACCCATTGCAACTCGACAGCGACTTTGCTCGTTTGGATGCGATTTGGCATTCCTCCACGTTGCCTTTTATGCGTATGTGGCGAGAGCGCGACAACGATGAATTCGTGTTTCCGGACACCAAAACGTACGACATTGCAATTCCCTTTTAATCCGACATGTACAATTGTGGTATATTGTGTATTGCTCAAGATGCCTTAATAAAACACGAGCACCTACGTTTGGTCGATTGAGTGGTTATGGACGAAAAAACTTTGTAGTATGTACAACGTCATGACAAAAAGCTCGATACTGTCCGTTTAAGAACGTGCACGAGTTATTGTGTTGGTCAAGTATGCCGGAACGCACAGATGAGGAGATAACACAGATGCGAAAGTTACGATCAACAGTGAAGGAGGTCGCAAATGAGTTGATAACCGAGTAGCCCGAAAGAGACGCAATACAAACACTTTATGCACGCACGTACACTCATATATTTCATGTCAATCACTCGACCGCGCGTCGCACTGCTTTTTGGTGTGAGAGCGTTCGCTGTGGCACCGGGACACAGTGGTTTGCTGGTAGGCGTACTTCGATGCTGAGCTCGTCGACGATTCTGCACGCGAGGACCTAATGGACCTCGATCACCGATGCACGAGCCGTCTCTAGAGCCTCCATTTGGTCCTCAAGCTGCTGCACCACGTCGATGTGGCACCACAGCATCTGCTGCACATGCTCGCTGTTGTCCATGTTGCGGCGGTGCGCCTGGTTGCTGCCTTCAGTGCGTCTCCTTACTGGTCGTCTTGTTCGAAAGGTATCGATGTGATCAACGGTCGCCAACATTTTGCACTTTGCATTTTGCGACATTTCGAAGCAGACGCAAACGTTTTGAAGGGTTTTGCCTCATACCCTTGTTGTATCTGATGATATCAGTTTTGAGAGGACAATAACGTGTGCCGACGTACTTAACTGAAGTACCATCACTCATCGTGAATGTCGTACGAATGTTACTCGAATGGTATCCAAAGTCGTCGAGTACAGTAAAGTCGTTCGGAGTGATGGTCAAAATAATTCTATTCGACACGCGTAAAGTCGCCGTAACGGGGGTCCTCGGCGACTGGTGGTGGCGGTGGTTGTGTCTTTTGTCGCGCGTAGTCGCGGACGAGAGGGGGTTGGTTCGCGAATGAGGCGAATTTGCTGCGTGCGTCGCTGCCGCTGAAGATCTCACTTTCGCACAAAAAGATCACAGC
>JAADXH010001488.1:0-10792 GCA_023337595.1 Globisporangium camurandrum | reverse complement strand
CAAGTCAGTCACACAAGGTGTGCATCGTGGCACGAAACAGCACACAGCATGACCATGGGTCAAGCGACGTCAGCTACTGCATCGCAATGCAGACGAACAACAGCTGTGTGTCCAAAACGTCGCCGCCGTGCCATTGCGATCAGGATTGCTTTCAGCTGACAATGCGAACCTTGGATGCAAACAACCGAGTAGCTTCGCGATGGTAAACGGTACTGTCGCTACGAATCGAGAAGAGGTCGCAGACATAGAGTTGGACGTTAGCGGCGAGCGAGCGAGCACCAAGCAGCAACATTGCCGTTCCTAGTCGGACCATGATCAACTGTTTTTCACACCATACATGACGTCCGACCGAACGACGTTAATCCGTTGTCGTCCAAGCAGCAATCTAGCCAATCTGGCCGTAACGACATCGAGAGTAAAACTGTGTATGGTATAGCGTTCACGTCGCATCCAGTAGCGTCAGCGTCGAGCCATTGCCGACCAAACCAACCGCAACATCCGACACGAACGTCTAGTGCTGCCGCTGCAAACTCAAGTTGACTGCCACGTACCCGTGTTGCGCATGTGCTTGTTTGCAACGCACAATGATCAATTCAAACCATCTATGCCAAGCACCGCGTCTACAGTACAGTACTCCCGGCTCGCCAACGCTAGTGGCAGCAAGTGCAATAGGTACTGTTATATATGTGAGAAACAATTTGCCCATATTTTATACGAACCAAATCCGAGTTTGGCTCACATTGCGCATTAACCGCTAAACATACTTTAATGTGATGGTAAAATAAATAATATTAAAAACATATCGCTCATCCGACTGACATCTCAAGCCGCGTTTTTAAGCCACTTGTGCTCGCTCGCTTCCTACAAAGAGATGCAATAAATTGTCAGCAACTTCCTATTTAACAAACACAAACCCAAGCAAACGCTCACATACCTTTGCAGTCAGGCGCTTGCGTGGATTGAGCACGAGGATCCGCTCGACGAGGTCCCGCGCATCGGCGCTCACGTGGCTCCAATACTTGGCAGGGAACGTCAGTCGATACAGCGACGTGATCTTCTGGTTCGGCCGCAAGTGCGTCGACGCTGCAAACGGCAACTGTATCGTAAAACAAGAGAGAGACGCACGCTCGTCAGTTCCAGATTGCTATATCCAGACGCAAGCCCCATCATCCATTCGACAAAAAACCTACGCGTCCACAGAGCAGCAAGTACAACAGCACGCCAAACGCCCACATGTCGACTGCGGCCGTGTACGGCTGGTGCAACAGAATCTCTGGTGCCAAGTACCCCCCGGTGCCTAAAAACGACGTCGTGGTCGCAAATTCACCGGCGAGAAACTTCGCAAACCCAAAATCAATGATCTTCACGACCAACTCGCCCGTCGCGACACTTAACTCGTCTTGTCCATTTAGATCTAAACTGTCGCGACTGTTGCAACGTCGACTGTTGTTTGCTGTTGCTGTCGTTACTGCCAACAGCATGTTCTCTGGCTTGAGGTCACGGTGGACGACGCCCAGCGCATGCATGTACGTCATGGCGGACAAGACATCGGCTGCAACGCGCTGCGCATCGGCTTCTGCAAACCGCCCGCGCTCGACGATCGCGTCAAACAGCTCGCCGCCGTCCAGCAATTCCATCACGAGCACCAAGAACGCATCGTTCTCGAACGCTGCTTCTAATTTAGCAATGTTTGGATGATCAACGCGCTGCAGCACGTCGACTTCGCGGCGCAATTGGAACGCAATGTCGTGTCGTTGGCGCGTCGTGACTGCCAAGCGGCGCTTGTCGATGACTTTGCACGCAAACGCTCGCTCGTCGGTCGTCCGGACACAGCGGTAGCACGTCGACGTCGTCCCGGTCCCGAGCACTTCTTGGAGCGTGTAGGACGCCGGCAGGAGCGACCGGAACGACTGCGATTGGGACGTGGACAAGCGGCGGGGGAGTGGGAGCGGCAGTGGCGCTGCTGCTGCTGGACGGGTGGTAGGGAGTGACGCGACGGGCAACGGCAGAAGCGGCGACTGCGTCGTGGTCGTCGCTTGACGGCTGTGGCTGTGACTGTGACTCCACTGCTGCGTGGGGTGGAACGCAAGCCCAGCGCTTGCCATGACCATATCAAGAATCTCGTCGTCCTGTGGCTCGTGGCTTGTCACGGCGTCGTTGCTGCAGCTCAAAATCGCGTTCGTAAACGAACTCTCGGACATTGTTGTCGAGTACGACGACGACGACGCGAGCGACTGCGACTGCAGGAGGACGCGCGCGCCAGACGACGACGATGACGGCGTCGATGCAGACGACAGCGCACGCGTCGCTGGTGCGATCATCGTCGCGCGCGCAGCACTGCTGTGGCGACTGCTGCTGCTACTGCCATTGCTGCTCTTGCTGTGTTGTTTCGTCAGCTGCTGCATCTGGCGCTCGAGCTGTCGGAGTTGCCGCGTACGCTTCGCAAGCAGCGCAGCTGCAGTAGTGTCTTCGTCGTTATTCGTGTTCAGGGTCGAGCCAACGCCGTAGCTGTAGCTGTTGCTGTGGCGGTAGCTGCCGCGGCTCGTTGCTTTAGCGAGTGGTCGGCGTTCGTTGTGCGCGTTGTCGCTTGCGTCGCTACAGCCACTAAAGCAGTGTTTGACGAGCGCTGCCCCCATCGTTGCTATGGTATACCTATGCACGTCTGGCTACAACGATCTGCTGGTTGTGTGACGCAGCAAATACGGCAGTGAGCACTTGTGTGCGGACACGCGGCAATCACACACTGGCTGTGTGACTACGGAGTGCTGCTGCTGGCAGCTAACGTAGCACTGGATGCTGTCGCACAGCGTGTCGAGGCAGCGCGTGTTGACGCCGATTGAGGTGCAACTCGGCGGAGATGCTGTACTGTCGCGTGTTGAGGGAGAGAGAACGAGTGAGCGCAAGTGGTCGAACGACGTTGATAGTGACTTGGCGCGTGTCTGCGTGTCCACAAGAGATCTAGCAGGTGTGTGTGTCAAGGTGCTGTCAAGTCTGTAGCGAGTGCCAACGGACGGGATGTGAATGGAGCGACGTCGCGTGTGCGCGCTGTCGTCGATGTGCGCAGCCAGCGTTCGTGCTCGTTTGGTCGACAGCACAACAAGGAAAATGCGCACTCTTGATAGCTGAGAGAGGCAGACCAGAAAATGCGATCAACCTCAAAGGCAATTCGATTGGGTTTGGCTCACAGGTGATTTCTGACTAGCAATTTGTATTGTCGCCAGCCATATGGTTTATACATCAAGTGTTTTGTAAATTACTCACAATTGAACCACAACCTCAGCAAGAAAATCGTGCGAGATTTCATTCGAGCCAGATGCTCGAACTTGTTGCAATTGCCGCACACATCTGGAAGCAAACGCGCCGGCCGCTCACCGGCTTGAGTCTATGTTGTTGCGCCAACAAGATTGCTCAGTAACCTCGCAATGTACCGGTACAGTATAGCACATGTATGCATCACACCTGTTCACTTACAAAATCGCTTTGCAAAGCGATCCAATTGGCACTCACCTCATTTTTGTCTCTCCCGCAAACTCAGATTTCAAAATTAAATATTCTTAAACACAAAGTATCGTGATTTGTAGCAAATAATGAGTTGCATCAACAACAACTACACATTTGCAAACCTCTGTAGCAAGTACAACACTGAACATAAAATTATACAAGATCTGAGTTGGTCCGCAAATTCAGCTCTCAAAAGTATAGCTTTACTATTCAGTTAATAAAAGTCTCATTTGCTACACAAAGAAAACTCAAGGTTTAAAAGGATTTTCCGAGCAATTTACGTACACACTTGTATACTTGTGGCACATATTACAGTACTGTACAGGTAACAAACAATGAAAATTGGGTTGAAATGTACTGAAGCGTTTTGTTTAGTTTAGTTGACAGCTAATGATTTGGCCCGTGTTTTCGCTGGAAATACTGCTTTTACGAAGATATGCATTAGTGCGGGTGAATTACCATAACATGATCAAATAATGTATTAGCCTATAGTAAGAAACGAAAGGTACATTAGCTGGATTCTAAAAACCTATCATAAATTTATTGCTAAGAATAAACAGCTTATATAATGAACTTAGCTAATTTTTAGTATCCAGATTAGCCATTTTCTCATAGTTTGCGTTTGCGATCATTATGGAAGAGGTCCAATGCGAAACGCATTTACAAGACATATAGCGCGCCGTGGTATCGTCAGAAAAGGTGTTTTGACAACGCGAGCTTTGGATGGCATGCTCTCTTTGGAAATGAATCTATGGATGGTAATGAAAGTTTACGCCATACCAAGATAATACTCTATGTATGGAAGAAGAGTGTGTATTGATTATATAGTCTGTGTTTAATATTTCGTAAATTCCTTAACTAATGTTTTCGACGACGTAAAGAGGGAATACGTAATAATACGTGTACCAAACCTCGCATTCATCGCAACTGTAATATACACTCGATAAATTTAATCCAATAGAGAGCAACATATTTCATCGACATTGTGTTGTGATTTTGCTCAATTATGTTAAAAGAATAATATTACGCTGCATAGACAGGCCTTTCGCTCCAAACAGGACAGCGTAGAACCCACTTTCATATATTATATTGTTTAAACTCACGACAATAGATTATATGTATTGTATGCGTTACGTGCACTACATTTCACGGTTAAAAACCTAAATATACGGGTTAGCTGGGGGAAATCTTGCATTAACCAAGTGTACTTTCTATGTTAAAATCGGTATGGATCACAGTTCGCACATTCGAGTTGTATTCAGGAAATCGTCGTGATTTGTACACCAATGCTACGAATTGTAAAAAATCAATTTCTTCAACATTAGTGGTAGAAAAGAACGCTAAATCAAGACTTCGATTTCACAAAAACAACGCTAATGCAAATCTACGATGAATTGATAAACAATAACGCATAGAAAATGTAATCAATATACTAAATTCGACAGCAGGGTGTTAGACATATTGTACAAACCTTATACAGCTACAATTAGTAGCGAGGACGTGCGGGATATTGCCAGTGGTAGTGTTCGAAACGTTAGCAAATATGTATTCCAATGTAATTTGCTATTTTACATAATGGCATGTGCTTGACGGCGTGCCGCCAAAACGATAATTTATTAAAGTAGTCAGAATGTGTCTAAGCGTGATAACTCCATTACGTGTCATAGCTCTAACTGGTGTCGCTACAGATTGACTGTCTTAAGTGCACTATCTCGTGTGCGTGTTGCAAAATCAAATGTGAACGTTAGTCTCCAAGTGCTTGATCAGTGCGTGCTCGATCACGACAAGTAGTATGACCATCGAAGTTGAAAACGGGCTCAACTACAACCATGAAAAATTTATCCGTTCGACCTTCTGCGGCGTCTGATGAGATGAGAAGCGCATTGGTGCTGTCGCCAGCTTTTTGTATCTGACATATTCGTTTGTGAAAACATAATTACATCAATACCACTAACATACAGCTACAATATCATAGCTGGCATACCAGTAGTTCAGGCTAACAAAGGTATAATCTCATCAAAATGAGTAATGGACTTTGCTGATGGTAGGTAAATCGGTGAGAGCAGTATGCACAAACTTAGACATATCTAGCACACTTAATTAAATAAGTAGCAGCGAAGTCGATGCATTGTTAAAAACAGAGAGCATAATAATGTGCTACGCAGATTCCGAATGTATTTGATCAAAGCCTACAGTATCGTGCTCATATCAACATGACTGGTTGCTTATGATCGCGCCTGGAAAATAATCTGCTCGCAAATACAAAGTAATTTAAAACTGGAAGTAGTTTGAAAATAGAAGTGCACTGAAAATATCGGCATTATACATATGACAACTAAAGTATTGTGCATGCAAAACGCCACGTATGTTATTTAAAATAAAGCACCCCCTTTAACTTGTCAAACATAGCTCAGGTCAAAAATAGCCTCGCGCAATCTTTAACTATTATTCACATGTATTTACCCTCTAAGTTACTTTACTGGAAGTATACTCGCACGTCTCTTGCAACAACACAAACGCACGCAATCTGGAGTGATTGAGTTGATAGAGTCGTACACATATAAACGCATCTATGAATTTCTGAGTATATTACTTAAGGTGTAGTTGCGAATTACTGGTGCAAGTGCATGTGGTTAAATATAATACAATACGGTTTTCGTCTTGAATACCTTGTTATCGGATTATGAAGCATTAGATATGTTTTGGTTTTGGTTATAGATACACAAATAATTGACAAAACAAGACGTAGACATGAATTTATCAGACGTCAAACAGTTACATCACATTCTACGCATAAATAAACTTGTGAGAAATTACAGTATGAAAAAGTTAAAAAATGATTCTAGTACCATAACGAAAATTGCTCGTACAGACCGTAAAAAATACGGTAATAAAAAAGATGAAGAGAGAGGGAGAGTGAAAACGAGGTAAACGGCGAGAAATCAAGGCTGTTAAACGCCACGAAATGCCCTGCGTTCACACATAGCCAGATGAATTGTGGATGTCTATAGAAAATACATATATGTATAAATTTATTGATTGTCTGTCCATTGGCTGATATGATGTCACAACGTGAAGAGCAAAATGATAAGACAAATTTTTCACATTATAGACTTCATTAAGGTGACCCCTGCAAACAGTGTATAACCCTAACTGCATTTATGTTGTCAGCTAACAATGTAACCGATTTTGTAGTAATTTGACTACATCGATATTCATTGTGCTGCTCTAAGTTAATCAACACACATAGTGTAATTACCGTAAATAAACTCTGCTATTGCTTCTAATATATTTTGTGAGATGTACATATCACCTTGAAAAGGGGATTCTGTACAAACAATAACCGCGACTCTATATAAGCTACATCCGCATTGTGGTGCCACTGTTATCATATAGATTGCGTTTGGTTTAATCGTCATCGCAACATTGAAATGATGTATTACAATCCATCCAACATGAATTCAAATGCAATACATGAAGCGCGGTGCAGTCGAGTGCGTTTTCCATTACGATGCACGTTCGGTTAAATTTTGACTCGCTCATAATTGTAGGCATTTCGCGTTGGATCATTTCCTTTACATGTATACAAAATCGCTTATACGGTTCAGGAACAGCGAATACGGCGACAAGGGCAAACTACATCTAGATAATTCCAAAGAGCTCCAAACATAACGCTTTCCGTTATAACAATGATGCCAACAAGTATCAAGTAAAGCACAGTCTATGCTCAAACTACCTTGTATAGATCCATCAAAGCAGTTTGTGGTATGAGTCCATATCACTGTTTGTAGTGCATCAATGTTACATCGATCTTTTGCCACGCTTTAACTCTACGCAAGCTGTTTCAACTACAGCGTTAGAGCGTGCACCAGCGCTACTCCATTCTTGCTGTTTGCGCAACGAGCAGGAAATCAATTTTGTCAATATCCACGCGCTTGTCCCACCGTGTGCCGCTTATATAATTTATATAATTGTACTTAAACCCATGACTTGTCGTTGAATTGTCTGGAAATACAGTTAACCCCGTTCACTCGCTACTTAACCCAATATGATCCAATAAATGGCATTATTGTACACACAGAAGACTGTATAAGCTGAGACGCTGGAACCGCATATAATAGATACTTAATAATAGCATTCTCTATATTCTCAACCCTTCGCGGCGCATTTTGTATGCTAACAGCCAAACCAACTCCATCTTCAATGTCCCAACAAGGAGCGATATCATCGAATTGTACTGCTTCTTCTATTATACATCGGTAACAGTACATGCCTGAAGTGGGGATGCTGTTAGAATAAACGAAACACAACTCGACGATATGAACAACCATTTTCATTTTGTTGTGTTTTGTGCCATTGACACATAATGTAATTCGGCGTACCGTGCGGAACGTTCGAGATTGCAGTTACATTGGTTTTTTGTCGTGGATGATATCAGTTATATACTCAGTTTATTATATACTACTTCATTTTACAACCTACTGACGGGTCAGCGCAGACAACTGTTTTGTTGCTATAATATGCTTGCTCATTGTTCACTTGTCATGATACGTCCGGTCACCGCCGAGAATAATTACTACTAAAAACTGCATTTCTATGTTAACGTAAACTACTCTCATGTTGCAAAATGCGTGACACACATCACAGACTGCAAGTTCGTGTTATTTTACCATACTAAGGAGCAACGTGTGACATGTCCGTAGTACCCGTATGCTTTTTTTTGGGGGGGGGGCTTGTTTCTGCGATACCGAATATACATTATACGTTTCGCATTTTTTGTAAATAAAAATGTATTGCCACATTCACAAACGGTACAAGATAACGTCGCCCTCTATTATTGTAGTCTGACGCGACACCCACCACAAAATGCGTTTTGACATCTCTTGAATTGAATTTTCTATGTCACATAATGATATAATGATATAAACACTATCAAGTTAAATCTTTTCGTAAAAAAGACTTCGTACTCAAGGTCTCAGTGCTACTCTTTTATACAGTGCTACCTAACGCTTATTGCTCTGTAGTAGTCCATTAAAACTATATTTGCTTACATTCTTTGTTGTGTTGCACACCAAAATATTCTAAAGCAGAGACTACTAGAACTTTACCAAGTAAAATACCTAATTGGCTCATTTCATTAAGTGACATCTGATTTTTTGCTCTGTTTGGAGTTTATATAAGGGTTAATACTATTTCCATGAGCCAAACAACAAAGTGGGGTACATAATTTAGTAGTCAGGCATTTTGTATGTAGCAATTAGCAGCACTAAGGTCGGTTGTAGCATTTGGACGATATGTGCACTTTCACCACTATCGTGGAACGTATTTTTATGTACTATGCCAATATATGTGCACAGCTATATCAAATGGCAACTGCTTGCCTTCGTGGTAAATGACTTACAGGTTTGGTCTGCGGATATAGTGTAAACGAACTAATACTATATTAAGTATGCAAAGAAGTTTCACACGGGACCTTCGGTAGCACGCAAAAACTTTTTGTTGTCAGAGCCACACGAGAGCCTGATTCCACCACCGCCACTTCTTACGCCTGCCGGTAGCGCCATGACACCGCCCGCGAGATTGCACCGTCGCTAGGTGCACTCGTGCTCACCGTCGAGTTACCCTCAACTTGAACGACGACGCTCATGTCGACAGATTGACTGCGCAACCCACCGCATTGGACGCTATCTAATGGTTTCAACACTGATACTATTGATGCTGTTGGGACACTGCGAGCCGCAGCGATGCCACAGCCAGGTCTCCCGATAAATGGATTGGCTAAATGTACATTTTCGGTGAATGACAACAACAAATATTTTTTTTCTTCTAATTCAAGCGATGTAATATATATTACTCTATCACAATGATAAATGTTATTGATAATGACACGATGAATACCCCATGATTAAGTTTACACTTGATAAATGTAGCCATATTTGGCAAAGTCGTTTGTATATATATTTTCTTATCATATCGGTCGGTTCCAGTCGAAATAATGACAAAGGTGTATGATATGTTTCCTTAAAAAGTTCCTTACAATATACTGTTTCTGTGCTGTTCGACATTACTAACAATAATTTATACTTTCTATGGTTCGCCTAAACTAAAATGAAATATGTGGGAGCCCAACTAAAAACACACTTGACTACCGTATCACTCGTATAGCTGTTCCCCCAAAATGTTTCGGTCAGATTCAGCTGTAAAATCAGTGATTGGTTCAAAATCTGATATTATGACAAACAATTGAATAAACCTAATTCAGGGGTCCAACTTCAAAACGCAAAAAGTGGGGTCCAGCTGCACGAGGAATATGGTACTGACCTGCTAAATGATTATCTAGCACAGTTAAGGAAAGCATATTCTGTTATGGATTTGTAAGTCACCTGGCATTGCACAACTAATAGTTTGTCTCAATACTCTACCGGTAGAGTACGGGGGTTGATTGGTGGCATAGTACACGCTCGTGGTTGTGGAAATGCCGAATAGGTAGTGGCTTTTAGAATTTATATATTCGCTGAAGTAGTCTAAGTGGCTTTTGTCCGTACCACCGAAAATACGAACACCATACGAAGTACGACGATGTAGTACACTCCATTTGGTACTTCACTTTAACCAAGCCAAACCCATTGCTGTAGACTGTACCAGGTGCGCTTTTGACGACATGCCAAGCACTCTCGTTACAGGAACAGGTTCCACACAAGCTGACACCACAACTCCTCACATACAACATGCCTCAACCACGGCTACTGTTGGCTACTTGGTCGCCAACTCAACGCAGTGTAGATAGTTTGCAGACGCGGCGGTACAAGCATCGAAGAGATGCAACTATTCTCTTGACGCCTTGTGCAAGCAACCCCTGTCGTTGCGGTTGTTGTGTTGGAAGTCTATGCGCATGCCGCGTGTTCTGGACGCGACCGATTAATATGGTTGCTCACCCGGCAGCAGCGCCGACATGATGATTAGAGGCGCTGGTGGAATTAGCGTTGGGTAGAGGAAACGCAGCACCCGGCTGCATACTGCAATGCATGTTGGTGGCACTGGTGTAATGATAACAAAGTTGTATATTATCACGCGCCTTGTACACCCCCGGTCAAAAACTTAAAACCACCCACGTTTTGATAAGTAACTTTTGAACGGCTGCGATTTGATCGATGCTGTTTAGATATGTGGTTTCTGTCAATCTGAGCATTCTAGCGCACTTTTCATAACTTCAGAATTCGTTGTCTGTCGATAGGCTTGCATACAAAAAACACGATTTGTACCCTGGACACAATAAAACCATCAATCACAT
>JAADXH010001487.1:0-10795 GCA_023337595.1 Globisporangium camurandrum | reverse complement strand
TCCTGCTGCTGCTGCTGTTCGTCACTCACTGACGCTTCCAAGTCGTTCAGTGCGACGCGACCATCAGCAGCAGAGTCACGCTTTGCACGACCACGTTGCTGCGGCTGCTCACTCCGGCGGTCGTGACTGCGGTGCTTGTTGTTGTTGCTGCTGTTGTTGTTGTTGCTGTTGTGGCCTCGGTTGTCGCGGTTTTGAACGTACGCTGGTGGTTCACGGTGGTTTGTGTGCAATGCATTTGGATTCTGATTCTGGTTCGAATTCCAACGACTGTTGTTGTTGCGGTGGTTCATTCTCTTCACACTCCGACTGTTGTACGTCGTATTCAACAATCCTTGCTCGACCAACTCCAACACACGCGCTTTGCGCTCCATTGCCAACTCGTGCTCGACAAACGTCGTCTCGAAGCGGAACGACAGCCACAGATACAAATCGATGATCTGCGCTTTGATCTCGACGTCCCGCAACGCATCTGCGGTCTGTGGCGCGTGCTTTGGCAAGTAAATGTCGAGCTTCACGCTCTCGTTGCGTGCATGGGCTGCCGCATAATCCATAAACACGCGCCGCGCCAATGGGTTCCGGACATTTGCAGGCGCCATACAGAACGTAAATCGATCGCTCAACGTCAATTCGTCCAGATCGTTTAGTAATGAAGCAGCGTCTTTCATATCCGCGTGGTTACACAAAAAATAGTCGCCATCGAGGCGCGCCAACAGCACGTACTTGTCGAGCAAATCGCTCAGATCCGCAATCCCAGGCAATTGCTTTGCAAACGCTTCCATCTGGTCGGACGATGGGAACAAACCAGCAGACGTCAATGACGTTGGCGCTTCGTCAAACGCATCTTTGAGATACAAAAGGTCGTTCTCGCGCAAGCACGTTGCTTCGCCGCTTGCAAATGCGCTCCCAAACCGACCTGCGCGACCAGCGATCTGCTTGACGAGCGATGGTGGAATGTCGCTCATCCCGCCGCCGCCGCCCGAAAACTTTTGCACGCTGGAGAACACGACGCGCGCGATATTCAGATTCAAGCCCATCCCCACTGCGTCCGACGCAACGAGAATATCGTAGCCATTGTCGCGTGCGTTAAACAAGCGCGCTTGTTGCGACCGCGTCTCGGGCGGCAATTGCCCGTAGATGATACAGCACTTTTGACCAGTCGTGACTTCGATCTCGCGTTTGATCTGGAAGATCTCGCGGCGCGAGAACGCGACGACGCAGTCCCCTGAACGGACATGGCGATATGAGCCTAACGCACTGTCGGCAATCGCGAGCGGCGACCGTCGTTCGTACGTCCGCAATTCAAACGTGTCGCCGGTCGTGTTGCAAAATTTGCGGACGAGCGCAACTGCTTCGCTCGAGCCACAGACGTGGATTTCGTTTGCTTGTAACCCAAACAACGCACGCGTCCACGCCCACCCGCGTTGCGGGTCGCCAATGAGCTGGATCTCGTCAATGACTGCAACGTCGTACCGTTTATGGATGTTCGCCATCTCGACCGTACAACTGACGTGCGTCGCATGTGGCAGTAGCTTCTTCTCTTGGCCCGTGACGAGCGACGTGTAGAGGCCATCGAGATTCAGACGCTCGTAGACTTCGAGCGCCAACAACCGCAATGGACCGCAGTAGAGCCCTCCGTCGTCGCCTGCTTGTTTGAGGCGCTCGAGCGCTTCGTACGTCTTGCCTGAATTTGTTGGCCCTTCGTGGTAGATGATCTTGCGTGGCATGGCGGTTGCGAGCGGATACAGTTCATGCGGCAACCGCAAATCCGTCAATTGCTGGAGCGTAAACATCGAGTCGTTGTCGAGCGACGTTGGAATGTAGTTTGCTGCTTTGCAAAAGTCGATAAAGTACGGGTAGAACACAAACGAATTCGCTTTCTTCTTGTTGATATCGAGGTCCTTGAGAGAGAGAGAGAGTGCGTGTGTGAGAGAATGAAAGAGAGAATGAGAGAACGAAAGAGAGTGAGACGCACCTGTGCGAAATGCAGCAGCTCTGCTTGGTCGAGAAAGTACTTTTCCGGGCTCTTGAGAAACGCTTTGCGAAATGCGGTGGCTGCAATCGACCACTCGGCGGCGTTCAAACCGGCTTCCACTGCGAGCTCTTTCGCTTCGTAGTTGCGCGGGAACGACTTCATGCGCTTGTGCACGATCTTAGCGAGGTCCGATGGCCACGTCACTGTTGCTGGTGCAGCTACTGCTGCTGTGGACTGCGGTGCGTTGCTTTGATTGTTGCGGGTGGCTGCTGCGCATACATGATGGAACCATTCATGGACATACACAAAGTAATTCACTGTCAGTCGCTCCATGCTGCAATATTGCGTGCATAGGTTGCTATACGCAGACGCACCGTCATTGCTGCTCTTGCTGCTGAGTGCAGCTGCAGTCGAGAACGCACGTTGTGCTGCTAGCTTTTGCTGCTGCAGTTGCTGATGCTGCAGACTCGGAAGCGAGAGCTCAGTGCACTGGAGCCGCGCTGCTAGTGCTGCAGCAGGAGCATGCGTGCGTGAGATAGGAGCACCTATGCGCGCAGACGCAGCGAGCGTGAGCCGCGAGCCGATCAGAGCACGCCGCATGTTGTGAATGTCGGCGGTGTTGTTGGCTGTGATTGATTTGCGTAGGTGAGTCCTGGTACTGAAAAATGTCTCGTACTGGTATACCATACTAGGAAACACAATGTATTTGCTTACCGGTAATATGTGTCTGTTGGTACTAAATTCTGAGAAATTGCTACATTCTATTAGGGGTCGTCAGAAATGATTGATATTATATATATGTGATGGTGGCCCAACGAAATTGATAATAAATATCCAACCAACCAGCATGTATTTCAGCGAGTCACAGCCGCCTATTTCACATGGTCTGTCAAGTAAACCGTGATCGCTGCCATGTTAATCTCTACGAGACTACGCGATCTGCGATCACCACGTACGTGACCGCGACCGACTGCGCCACCACTGCAACTCTCTCGACTCAACCGTGTGCTGTGACTGACTTGACACCTATGCGATCACCATGAGCTGTTTGTGGGATATAACCAACTCATCGCCATTGCGCTCGCCACTACCGACTCAACGCCACTTCCATCCGCTCAAGCAGATCGTTGTCCTGACTCATCGCCTACGGATCGTTATGTGTACTGTACTCACGATTATTTGATATATTACTGACTGATTAATTCGATCACGTTGATTTCGCTCCCTTTTGATCAGCGTGTTATTTGAAGTGAGCATATCAGAACAAGAGAGCTGTACACCTTCCAGTCGCACTCCAAGTCAAGGCAAGTGCTGCATTGATAGGTAAATGAAGTAGCATTTTTCTTTGTTGTATATTGTGTGTCTCTCATGCATCCACACTTACGTACCAATGCATATATCGTTGCGTAATAGGTGAAATGACACGCATGTCACATCGTAGGCGAGCTATTAAGGATGTAGACGCTCGTTTGGAGCTGGCGTTTGTATGTCGATGAAGTAATAGAAACGTCGCTTCTGTGGTAACGTGCGGTCAGTAAATCCATTTGGAGCTCATACATACAAGCTCCACACAGAATACTCAAAGTCCATAGACACACATCGAAATTCGCTCGAAAAAAGAGGCTCCGAGCAGACTCCACCAAGTTGCATGCCTACGAATTCTAGGTCAACTCCACTCGGCATTAACCAAACGGAATCATCCCTACAGACAACATTCCCAGTTGTGCTGGTATTTCCAGACTGGGATCCGACCAACTCACTAAACACACTGGGTGGTGACTTGGTGATGGTGTCACACCGCACACACAGTCAAGATATGCTGCAGTACTATACAGGGTAAAATCAATGCTGATACACATACATTTGCAAGACATCCATATAACTACCCATCTTCATCATCTCTTCGAGCGAGCAAGCTCACTCGTCACCGAGATAACAATGGTGTATCCGTTCATTCACCCGTTGTTGCTGTCAAGTGCGCTACTCATCGTCGATTGGAGTCGAGTCGTCACCGCAGAAGGTCGTACGAGTGCTCCAACACTCGAGTCGTAATTGAGATTCAGGAGTTGCCATCAGCTGATTCTCCGTGGGTGTTGCTGCAGGCGGTTTTGTCGATACCCGAAAACGCCTCCGATGGCTGTCGGTTACCACCAGCTCGGGATCCGCTATAGATCACCCACAACGGACCACCACGGACTGCTCTTCAAGTCGTCTTCGACACCACTATGTATCACTCACCAAGTTTGATCTTCCCACCACGGACCACCATGTATTACTCACCACAAAATGTTGTTGTTGTGCGCTTGCCCATTCAGCCGCCGCCATGCATGTCGTATGCTTATCGTACACATGGCTGACGCTGCTTGGCCACACTTAAGCTTGCAGATTGCATTACATCAAGACACACCCCGGACTCAAGTAAATCCAACATTCCGCTCCGTTGAGCTTCACACTTGGGTCCCCGATGTGGGTGGTTAAAACAGTAACTAAAATAAGTCCCAGGCACCTCTTGCTCTTGTGATACTTTAGCGATAACACTCCGTATCGGTACATTATCTCAGTCCCGAGTCCAAGCGGAATCAACAAGACAAACATCACAGCAGAATCCGAGCCAACCATTCACCTACATCAAACCACCAGACATCCCAGCGGAATCTTCCCATAGAAAAGACACCATTGTTTCGCGCAGTGCACTAGCATATGCATTATATCGATTCGAAACCGCGCGAGTGGCACTCGCATTAAAACGCAGCGTCCTCCAACGTCTCATACATCCATGAGCACGCTCGCACGAAGGTAATGCTCTAGGAGCTTATACCCACTCACTTGCACGTCTCAATCATCCACAAAAACACCAACAGGAAAGAACACGTCATGCACTAATCTCACTCACACGTGTTCATTCAATTCGACGCCATAGTCACACATTGTAGAACGGTTATGCATACCAATACATTCCCAACCCACGTCTACATACCGAAATGCGTCTTGCACACGTACTGTAGATACATGACTTGGCGCAGACGATTTTCTTGTTTCGGAACGGCGTGGAGATGAGATGCTTGCGACGCGGTGGGTTTGTCGGCAAGTTGCAGAGTATATAATATAGTCAAACATGCAAGCGTACAAGCACACCACTGCTTCCACTCTCACTCCATGCTCGTCTCCCACCTGTCTTGTGCGTGCACGCCTTGTCGTCGCTGTGCAAAAATCTCAAACAAATAATCCACTGGTCATCGCGTCATTCGATCGGCCGCTTGACTTTGTCTGCGCCTTTTAAGCGGCATCGTCACTTTATACCAATACCGATATGCCGGTTTCCCTCATGGCTGCTGTCGTCGCTACATGCAGAGGTTGAAGGAATAGCAAAGGGCCAGATCCGATCCGTGTTTCGTATGAACAAGTGTAGCTTCTGGCGCTTGCAAGCGCTATTGTCAAACCATGACGTGTTTACATCAAAAGCAATCGGGAGAGAACGAATGCCAGTTGACGCGTTTGTTTTGTATTTTAGCAGCCTAGTGGGTTTCGAGCAACGGAGCATCGACGAGACGGACGTCTCAGCTGGGGTCTAGTGGGGTTGGGTCGGTCACGAGTATGTCGCACGGTGCACACAAGCACTGCTGAGTTTTCGCGCTAGTGTTTTGCGTTGGCCGGCGCACAGCGAGCAGCGCGACAAAGCGGCGAACTTTAATAGCGATTTTGGATTTCCTCCATGCGTCGGAGTGGTTGATGGGTTGTTGCTACTGCTAACTACATAATTATTTGTGTGCGACTGGCGTCGACGTTTCATTTACGTTTACTCAACGTGCCCGGGCAGCGCTCACGGTCAGAGAGTGTGTGCAAACTAGAATCTTGTGTAGCAACTGCACACGCTTCTCGGTGACGACTACATCGTTCGTGACTCTGCGTATACTTTAACAGAGAGAGTCATACCACCATTCATAAAGAACCCCTGCCATAACATATCATGCAGACGCAAAGCGACTAACACTCGTCTGTCGAACCTGTGCGGTTGTATCGAGCATGCAATTCGAATCTTGAAAAGTCGCTTTCAGTTTTTGAAGGCAATTCGATCGTCGTGCGGTCGAAGGAGAACGTAAAAAACGTCGTGTCGCTTGTCGACGCATGTGCATAGACCGCAATCTTTTCATTTACGACGGCATTCTTACTGATTGGATCGAGCAAGCCACTGGCAATACTCGCTGATATGATCAAAGAAGTGAAATCTCATGAAGTGAGTCAAGTGTGCAAAAGAGAGATGTATTGATGCACTTGCTAGCAGAAAAAGCGTTACTAATTTAGTGGAATAAGCAAATCAATCTCTGAGTGTTGCACACCTGCAAAACGTAATCATGTCGATCTTGCCCTTGTTTGGTAGTACAATCGGGAAAGTGCGTGGAGTCGATACCACTCTACTGTCGGTGGCGTTAATATCCTGGTGCTGCTGAGTGAACGTCGACTGGACATCGACGAGAAGGTTGTCGTTTTTGATGTCATTTTCGCAGCGCGCGTCGTTCTCTTGCTATTTGACAAGTGCGGCCGTGTCGACGCCCATTCCAGCATGATAGGCACTAGGATCGTATTGTTTGCAAAGCTTGATACTCTTGTTGCACACCTCCATTTATATCATCTTCTCCTCTCTTCTCCATGATACCCTCTCCTGTGCGCGAGCGTCAGTCCACGGCGTCGCGGAACGAGCGCTCCAGGTCGTTCATCTTGCTGCGCATGTCACGCGATTGACGATGCACAAGACCGTGTTCGTGCACGACAGCCACAATTTCTTGACAGATACTCTCCTTTGTGTGACCTTGCTTTGCACCACCACGCCACCTGTCATAGATACCATGCACAGTGATCTACTCCAGCAACACATTTATAGACGGCTTCCCGTTCGCGCGCAGCGTCGATCAAGATTCTCTCACTGATGCCGATCTTCAAAAGTGATGGCCACCAGTCAACGTGTTTTTACGGCCGAGCACCAAGAGTTAATAGATGTTTACTTCTTCAAACTATGAGGCATTTGGAGATTCCTCAATCAGATGTGTTATCGTTCAATTTTTACGACACTTATGCAACCAGTCTCGATGGATGATCATCTCAGCACTACGCCAACTCGGGAGATTTCCTACGAGGGCCAATTTTGAGAGGGTCAATGTGCATAGACAATACATATTTTTGTGACGTGATGTTCAAACGCAAAAGGGAAAGCAATGTGGACATTGACGTTACGATGTGACCAAATGGAGACTAAAGAGCTAAACGCGCATAATTCCGATATACAACGCAGGCAGTGTCATATGCCATGGCTTGTCATTGCCCAGTGCCAACACAGAAAAACACACCTACGTCGCGCATGCCACTGCGTCCAGTGCAGATTGGCAGCGGTTCCTTATTTCGGTCACAACGCAAACAAATAGTGATGCAATAATTGGATTATCTTGCATGTAAAAGTTTTTCGTATTAGGTTCGTAGGATATTATATTTTGAGTAACTCTTTAGTAACGACACGATGGGTACTGGAAAGAATTTTTATGTGCGCTAATTTAGGTGCTAGCAAAAGTGCATTTCGCATGTTTGCAACCGCAAATTTATGCTCGTGCAAACGTTTGTTTGTTCAAAGCTACTAACTATCTATCCCGATACAGAGCTCCTTCTATTCAGTCTCCGTCGAATTTTCTCTCTCTCTCTCCTACTCTCCTACTTCCCTACTCTCCTACAACTAGCAAAACAAAAACGTCGGTTTCACGGCCTTGGGTGCACACATGCGCTCGGCGCGCTTGTTCCCGACAATGCGCTGCATGCGAAAGAGATCGAGGCGCGTAAACAGCGCAATCGAGCTCTTGCTCTCGTTCGCGCCACTTACATCCACGTCGTCGTCGTCGTTGGCAGCACTGCTGCTAATTGTCGGTGCCGGCGTCGTACTTCCCAGCATGTTGAGCACCTCGGGGTAGAACTCGCCCATCTGCGGCGGTGCGTACCACACGAGCTGCCGCACGCCACGTAGAAAGTACTGGTGGTAAAAGTGAAACCGCTCGGTCACGAGCAGCACGTGCGCTTTGCCGTGGAAGAACGACGTCCGCGCGCGCGACACTTGCTTGTTCGTCGTATATTCGCAGCACTGGACGCACCGAATGAGCTTCTTGTTCGTTGCGTCGTTGAACAAGTTGCGGACACGGACGTAGTCAAAGTACGACGGAATGAAGATCAAAACGTGCTTCTTTGGGTGGTCGAGCAGCGGTTCAAACACGTGCTTTGTAAAGTACGCAAAGCGCAAGTCCGCTTCTGCTGCTGCTGTTAATTGGACATTTAAACCAACATCGATGCGCTGGAAGATCTGTTTGATCTGCGGCACGACGCGCGCAATGGCGGCCGACCCGTCGGCTGGATCCAACACGCGCGTGTACTTGATCGTCCCGCGTACGTTCTTGCAGCACTTGGTCACGATGTGATGCAGCGCTGGCTCGACGCCATGCGCAAACACGATCGTCTGGCGTAAATACGCACCCAAGAACGCCAAGTTCCACTCGCGAATGCGCGCAAAGTCAGCATGCGGCGCTTCTTTCGGCGCAACGTTCAACGCACGCACGACGTGGCGCAAGTGCTCAATGTTCTGCATCATCATGAGACTCGCTGAGTCAATGACGCAGACCTCGATCGACGTCAAGACATCGGTCGAGAGCCGGACAGTCGCTGGCGCGTCGGGATTCGAGCCAGTTGACGACAACGCAACGTCGTCGAGTGCGACGACGTCGTCGCCCAAAAACTGCCGCAGCCCCAGCGGCGATGCAATGATGATGTCTGCGTGGTGGTACTCGCTGTAAAAGCGCAGCGCTTTGCGCGACAGCGCCAATCCGATTTGAAAACAGTCGTCGTTGTTGCCTTCTGCAAACACCTGTTGCCACTCGTGCAGTCCGTCGTTGTTGCTCGAAGCAGTTGCGTCGTCCTTCTCGTTCTTCTCGTTGTCGTCGTCGGTTGCAGAACCGTATTCCCGAAAGAATCGCTCCTGGTTCGGAAACGAATCGACTGCTGGCGGTAGCAGCTCGAGCAGGAGCTTCACAAACGCGAGTGCAGCGCTCCGGAGCGGCAGCAGCACGAGCACGGACGCACGGCAGAAGCCCTGGTCGCGATACTCGACGTCGTCGTCCCCATCGTTGCGATTGTCATCGTTTGCGTCACTTGCGTCCCGCGCTGCTCGTTTGCGCAGCCGTTCGTTGTTGCGCGTCACCGTATCGCGCGCTTTCACCACGTGGTTCAGCACATGCATCGCACTCAGTCGACGGAGCGTCGCCGTGCGCTCGAGCGTCTGTGCAGCAAAGAACACGTCGTTGTAGGCGCAGAATTGATGAAACAGCGTCGCTTCGAGCGACTGCGCGGGCCAGAGCGTCGCAGGGTCGATGCGCTTTGCGCGCCATGCTGCCAGCAGACGCGATCGCACGTACAGTTTGTTCGTGATGGCGCCAATTGGTGCAATCGCTGCGTCGTCTGCGAGTGGCGAGCCGCATCGAATCGACGTCGTGTACTCGGTCGGCGATGCAAAGTGCACTGCGTCGCCACTGTCGTTCACTGCTGCGAGTGGCACGAAGCGCTTTGCGAGTGCGTCGCACTGCTGCGCGCGCTGAGCGTCAAACGTCGACAGGAGAAAGTGCTTCCGGTACGGATCTTCGTCTTGTGCGAGTTCCTGCTCGTTGGCGTCGACATCTTCTTCACCGTCGTCTTCGTCTTCGTCTTCGTCTTCATTGTCTTCGTTGTCTTCGTCTTCATCATCGTCCGCAGTTGCTTCATCAATGACGTTTCCGTCGTCGTCAATCGCTTCGCCGTGTTCGTTCACGAGCACTTCTTCGTACTCGTCGCTGTCGTCCTCGTCGCTATTGTCGTTCGCATCACTGTCATCGTCTTCGCGCGCTACTGATTCAGTCGGTCGGAACGTCTCGACAAATTGTGCAAACACAGAGCTGCGCTTGTTCGTCGCCCTGCGGTTCCCAGTGCTGCTCGCGTCACTGTCGCTACTGTCGCTACTGTCGTTCGCATCGTTGCTCTTTGCGTCGGCAATGTGCTGCTGCTTCTGCTGTCGCAGGAGCGCAAGACGCTGCTTCTTTGTCATCCGCGCAGACGCGTCGACGTCGGCGTACAGTGCATCGGCGTGCTGCTGCTGTTGTGCGCGATACTGCTCGCGCTGCGCGTGCTTCTTCGCGTCGACGCTCGTTGCAAACGAGCGCTTCTTGTTCTGGAACACCTGCTTGTTCTTCTTCCACTGTCCAAACATCGACTCTTTCGGCGCACGCTTGAGCTTCTTGGTCGCTTGTGCGTTGCTGTCGTCGTCGTCGCCTCCACTGCCTTTGCTGCGCTTGTCGGGCGCCGTGTAGTCATCCCAGACATTGCTCTTGCGCTTCTTGGCGCTGCCTTTCTTCTTGCCACCGCCACCACCGCCACTGCCTCCTTTGCGTGGACCCATGTTGGTCTGCTTGCGTTGCTACGTGTGTCGCTCACTTGCAGTGGATGACGATTGCGCACGCGAATGGCAGCACGATTTGATCTGCGAGCACCAGTCACTTTGCCGATGTCGATAAAATACAGTATGTAGACATTTTAGTTAGTGTCAGCAAAAACATTTTTACTGCAGCATAAAATACCGATAAGTGAATCATCAACATACCTCCAAAGCCACGACCACCATGACACCATCAACAAGCACCGCAGTCACGACCGCCGGAGTGAGCAGCCGCAGCAACGTGGTCGTGCAAAGCGTGACTCTGCTGCTGATGGTCGCGTCGCACTGAACGACTTGGAAGCGTCAGTGAGTGACGAACAGCAGCAGCAGCAGGA
>JAADXH010001486.1:0-10799 GCA_023337595.1 Globisporangium camurandrum | reverse complement strand
CACATCAACTGTGCCAACTGTGTCGGATCCACAGCTGTCGCCGCCACCACTTGGGCCGCTGCCAGAGCCAGCGCCGCCACTTCCAGTACCAGTGCTACTGCCAAATATCATCTTGAAGTCACGCACTTTGGCAGCTGCAGCTGCGTCACTATCGCCAGCTCCACCACAACTTCCGCTGCCGCCACCGCTGCCGCTAAGTAACCTGGGACGGTACTTGTCCTGCGCGTCCTGCCGCCGTTTCTTACTTGCTGCTTCGCTCCGGATGTGCTGCAGCAACGCGCGCACGAGGTCGTCCTTGTCGGGGTGGTCACGCCAGAAACCGCGCTGCCGATGGAGCTTCCAGTGCTTCACGAGCTCCTTGAGCTCCTCGACGCGGATCGGCGAGTTCTCCGGGTCGCGTGTCCGCGGAAAGAGATTGTACTTGATCAAGTACACGCGGAGGCCGTCGATCTCTTGGTCCCGTCGGAGCGCCGCGAGGCGCTGCTCCATGTTGACAGCGCACTTGGGTGGGCTCATCGCCATGGCGACGTCTGTGCTAGCGCGAGTGCTGTAGAGTTGCGTGCGTACAGAGTTATTCTACACAAGTGGTAATGTGTTTGTCGCCGTCGCTTTAGATGAGTTACGGCGTATGAAGTGGCAGGAATGCATGAGGTACCAAGAGCTATGTGAAGTAACACGACGCCAAACCAACTCTTTCTACAGTCGAGACACGGAGCAACTCCAACATAATGACATCGATCTGTTGCTGTTCGTCGCGTGGTGCCGCACACGTTGGAATCACTGCAATCAATCACTGCTATTTGCTACTACTACGCTGTGCTGGCCTCTGTTGCTGCAGTAGAACTACTAACGCTATTCTTCTCCTCCTTCTCGTCGTCGTCATCGACAACGACGTAAAACTGCTTCTCGGCCATGCGGTAGCACCGCCGATCGCCGTCGTCGTACTCGACCGCGTGTTCGTACGTAGCAGCGTCGAAGCGCGTGACGCGACCATCGTACCACTTGTCTTTTGCCCACTTGACGCGCACGCGCTTGCCGATCAACCGCATCGGGTTCTCGTCACTGTCGTAGAACGGATCCATCGCAGTTGGCGTCGCATCATCCGCCAACAGCGCGCGCATGCGTGGCAACAGCCGCGTCACAGTGCGATCGACTGTCTTGAGCAGCCCGGGGCTCGAGAGGCTCACGCCGGCCCACGCCGACGTCGAGTGCGGCTTCACGAGCACCGTGCGACCTTGCAGGAGCCACATGTCGTCGTTCGCGCGACTGCTGCTGCTGCTAGTGCTAGTGCTATAGCGATGGTGACGGAGCCAATTCACGATCCATTGGTACGACGCGCGATGGTCGTAGAGCCAGCGGGTGACGCGCGACTGGCGCTTTGCGAGCCGCGTGAGCATGTCGATCGCGACTTCGGTCGCTTTGTAAAACTGCTGGTTCGCTGCCATAACATGGAGCAGCTGCGCAAGTCCGTCCTGCAAGCGCACAGACGCCAGCGAGTCGCGGACTCGGAGCATCGCGCCGAGCGTCCGGACAAACGGCTTGACGTCGTGGTGGTCCGCAGCCTCGATCCCACGTGCAATGACGTCGAGAAAGTGCGTCGTCGTGCGCTGGCTCTCAAAGCACAAATGCGCGACGAGCTGCTCAAGCGGTTTCGTCTCGGGCGAAAAGCGACTCGGTCGACGGGCGAGCAGCGCGACCCACGCGTCGGTTGCGAGCAGCTCGCAGTCGGTTCGTGGGACCGCAACGGCGTCCAGCCCGACGTACGACGGCAGCACGTCGCTGGTCGTATCGATCGCAGGCGGCACGCTGCAGCGGAGCAGGAGCGCAAGCAACTTGATGACCGTTGCACTCAGTTCCAGCCGCGCGCGTGGCTGTCGACTCTCGTTGCGTTCCAGACGCTCCAAGCGCTCGAACTGCGGCTGCAGCAGCGGCTGCGACGCGCCAGCGCCCGTGAGCAGCGCAACGAGCGCACCGACGACGCGGTTCACGACGAGGAACGCCGCTTCGTTCCGACCGAGCACAGCAAACGCCAGCAGCGTCGCGACGAGCGGCTGTTCGTTTGCAGGCGGGACCGTCAGCACGACCGGCAGCAGCTGCACGAGTTGGAAGATAAACGCGTACGCTACCGGCAATTGCTGCGTTGCGTCGTTGCGCGTGTCGCTGTCGTCGGTATCTGCAACATTGGCATCGGTCAACCGCTGCGCTTCGAGCCGCATGGTCGTGGCAATCGCTTCGCTCACGACGCGCGCCACGAGGTCGCGCACGGCCGCGCGTTCGTGCAGTACGAGCAGCTCGAGCAGCAACGACTCGCGCAACGTGCGCAGCAGCCAGGCGCCGCCACGCGCGTCGATTTGCAACAGCGCACGCAGCACCGGGTCCCACGCGACGAGCAACGCAGTCGACGCATCGTCGCTGCTGCTGCCACTTCCGTACGGCAGCAGCAACGTCGTTCCAAACACAAACGCAATCGCAGTCTGGAGCGCCAGCAAGTGCGCATCCGCAGGTTCGTACTGCAGTACGAGCGCTTGCGGATTCGTTGTGGTCGCAGCGTCAACGTCGTGCGTCTTTGAAGACTCGACGAGTCCAGATTGGACGACGTCGAGTGTAAATTGCAAACACCGCGCGTCCAACAAGTACGTCTTGCGCCAAAACAGCCGGTTCTCGGTCGCAATCACGTCCCGAATGCGCGCAGGTGCGATCACTTGCGCCACGCGGCGCAAGCGTTCGATCCGACCAGCTGCTGCACATTGGAGCTTCGCACAGAACGTCACGACGCGCGCACAGACGCGCAAGCTAATCGGCTTTATGTTATGCGTAGTGGAAGATGCCAACAACCCGTCGTCCCGCACGAGCTGGAGCGTCGGTCGCTTGCGTGCGTAGAACAGCATGAAGCTACTGCGCGTCTTCATCTGTGACGATGCGGCGCTATTCGTTCCTCTTTCTCCTCCTCCTCCTCCTCCTCCTCCAGCTGCACTCGACCGTGCACCTCCATTATCGGCAGCTGCTGCTGACACTGCCAACGGCCGATCATCTTCGCCACCAAAGCACTCGTTTGGGATCTGCGACGCGTCAAACGGCGTCACGAGCGTGTCGTTGAACTCAAACCACTGGCGATTCGGCGTGTCGTGTTCCCGTAAGAACGAATAGTAGTGTCCCGAATGTGCGCTGCCCATGTGCACGACCGTCCCGACGAGTTCGTACTGCGAATACTCGGGCGCAGTCAACCGGCCGCCGTGGAGGTGGAGGTCGCTTGCGTCGCTCGCATCGAACGCACGATTGTAATTACGCTGCGCACTCGACGCGTTCGTTGGCGTCGATGCAGCAGACGACGACGCGGACGACGCGGACGACGCAGCACGCGCACGGCGGCGCTTGGCAGCTTGACCGGCTTTGGTATACGGAAACATATCGAGTTCGGTTGGAAAGGCAAAGCGGTCGTGAAGTTTGATCGGCTCCATGCGCTCAAAGTCGAATTCAAACCGCTTGAGGTGGATGATCAGCTGATCCGGGAGCTTCGCGATCGAGATTCGTTTGTGCGTCTCGAGCGTCACACGCTCCGCTGCGTCGCTCTGACTGTTGTCGCTATTGTCATCGTTTTGGTCGTTGGAGCCACGCGCAGTGTCCCACGTGTAGCTCACGGTCTCGCCTTCGACCCAACTATCGAGCGACTCGGTGAGCGTCGCACGGTCGCGCACAGGCACCGAAATATAATGGAACGGCTCGGAACGTTCACTGTACAAACGATCGCCATCTGCCACGAGTTCGTTGCTAAACACGCCGCCAAAGAACGTCTCGAGAATGTTGTTGCTGCTATTGCTATTGTTATTGCTGCTGTTGTTGCAACTGCGATCGTCGTCCGTCGCATCATCGGTATCGCCTCCTTTGTCCGGGTCGTGGCGCTTCATGTCGGATTCCAATTGCTGGAAGAACGACGTGAGGAACTCACTCGCGTCCTGCTGCTGGTTCACGTCAATGCGCTCGTTGTCCCACGTCTTGAGCGCCAATGTGAACGCCCGCGGGTTGTAATACGCCTTTGCGGTCCCTTCCAAGTGCGCAAACAGCGACTGGAGCTCAAACAAGACGCTCGTCGCATCATCCGTCGCAGGCGCCGATGTTGACGCTGTTGGTGCAGCAGCCGCAACACTGAACCGCAAGATCTGGCGCCGGAAGCGCGGGATCATGAAAAATGCCTGGAGCGTCGAGTTGAGGTAGCACGTACACCCCAAGTTCTTCAGTCCGACGTACTTGGCGCGCACGAGCGTCGCTGTGCGTGTTGTGGATGCTGCTGCTGTCGTTGCTGTTGTTCCAACTTTGCTGCTGCTCTTGCGGCGCGATGCAGTCAGCGGCGCGGACGACGACGACGACGCAGCGTCGACTGCTGTTGCAACTGCACTCGGTAGTGCGATGGTGTCGAGCGAGTGCTGCTGTGCGACTTGCTCGAGCACGTAGCGCCGAACGGTCGGTGACGCCTGGACGAGCGCAGTGAGCAGCGCGAACGCAGTGTCGCGCGCCGATGCGCTGCGGCACGTGGGCTGCTGCAAGTAGTACTGCGCAGATGGTGGCGGCGGCGCTTGGAGCGTCGCAGTGCTGCTGCTGCTAAACGCATCATTGTCGTCCTCCTGCTGCTGCTGCTGCTGCGTTGCTGTTGTTGTCGTTGTCGTTGTCGATGTCTCGGGCGTTGCAAAGAGACAGCGGTGAAACACTTCGTCGACGATGTTTTCGTCCACGTGCAGCGTCGTTGCGACCACGTCGCGCAACAAGCGACCCGTAAACGGCACCTCCAAGCGACCTGCGCGTGCGGTCGGTGGAATGCGACGCACGAGCGCCACGAGCGTCGCGAGCAGCGCTTCGAGGAGCGCGTCAGACGACGCGTGTGCGTCTGTCGAAGGCGTCGACTCGCTGTTGACGTCGTCGTCGTCGCACACGACGAAGCGCTGGACGCGTCGACACAACAAGCGGCTTGCGCCAACGACGTCGACGCCGTCTAAACTGTCGACGTGCGTGACGAGCAGCGTGTAGACGCTGTAGAACTCGTCATGTCGCACATTCCCGTCAAACGCACTGAGGAGGTCCAGAAAGTAGCGACAGCAGGCGCTGCGGTCGCGTTGGTTGGGATTCTGCGTTGTCGACAGTGCTGCAATGAGATGCGCTGCTTGTTGTCGCACGGGTCGATATGCACTTGCGACGAGACAGTCGAGGAGGATCGTCTGGTGCGATGCGTAGCTCTCGAGCAACGCGAGCGCGTCGCGTGGCGCGGCCAGTGCGCTCGTCGCAATGAACGACAGCACGCGCGTCATCACGTACGCGCCACGTGGGAGCCTCCACACGTTGTCTGCGTCTTCGAGCGTCGGGCGTTGAAACGCCCGCACGCCCGTAGACGACGCGCTTGCGCTGTCAGTTGTCGCATCACCCGCGCTGCTGCATGGCGTCGCGTGGAGCTGCTCGAGCAGCGCGAGCAAGTGATGGAGTAGCGCTTGCGTCTCATCGGTGGCGTCAATCGCATTCGCACGTCCTGCGCTGCTGCTGCGTGTGTCGTCATCCTCCTCATCCGTATCGCTCTCGAGGTCGCGCTTGCGTTCTGCTGCGAGCGTCGACTCGACGAGCACAAAGTGGCGCAGTAGCTTCAATACTTTCGCAAGACACACGAGCGTCAATGCGCTTTGGTCGCTGCTACTGCTGATTGCAAACACAAACGGAAGCAAGTGCAACTTGCCGCCGAGCTTCAAGAACGACGCGCTCCAATTGTTCGGCGTCCCCAGCAGCCGGTCGTTGCTACTACTATCAACAGCAGCAGTAGCAGCAGGAGGAGGAGGAGCCTCGGAACCGTTCGTATTGACAGCGTCCGTAAAGCGCTTGTCGTCCACGCCACTGCCGCTCGGACGAGCGATCGCAAACCGCTCGACGAGCTCGAGTTGATACAGCAGCTTCGGTGGACACGTGCGATCCAGCAGCGGCTGCCAATTGAACGTCACTGCTGGGAACGTCCGGATCGATCCGTCGACCGCAAGCGTGTCGTTCAGCGTCTGCATTTGCGACACGATCGCAACGTCCGGTGGCAACAGCTTCAGGACGTTCCACGCAGCTTCGCACACGTCCGTGCGCTGCGCCAGCAATGCAAACAGCAGCGCGACGGAGCGACTGTTGCGTGCAATGTCCGCGTACACAGCGCGCCAGTCGCTCGCCACGTCGATCGGACGGCTGCCGGTGGCTATAGCATCGAGCGTGTGGCTGCGATTGCGCACAGCAGAATCGCTGCTACGGTAGCTGAACGCGCCTGCAACGTCGCGCGTTGTCGTTGCCGCTGCTGCTACAACGTGTCCGATTGTGTCGCTCTCGACTTTTGTCAGTAGAATCGCTTCGATCGAGGAAGAGCTCGTGCGCTGGCGCTCGCTTGCGGAGGGCGTTGCTGTCGCTGTCAGCGCTGCAGACAGCTTGCTGCTGCTGACGTTGCTGCTTCCAAACACACGCGCTTTCTCGAGCGTCCACTTGTCGTGGCCTTGCGCAGTCAACTTTGTCCGGACGTGCGTCACGAGCCGCACGCGATCTGCTGGATGCGTCGTGTCGCGAGCGATGCGATCGCGCAACTCACTAACGAGCGACGAGCGCCGGACGTCGTATTGAAGCGGCGCTGTCGCCGTGCGGCCGTCCTGCGTACGTACGTGCACGACGAGCGCCTCCAATCCGGTGGAATTGTCTACAGGCGACGGATGATCGACCGACTGATATAGAAACGTCCCCAAGAGCTCCAGTAATCGATACAAAAGCAACGCGCGTGCGTCGTCGTCGTGGATTCCCGCAGCGCGCGTCGTTGCGTCGATGCGTTGGAAGACGCCAGTACAAAAGTCGCTCCAGGCTTCGCGCCGCACGAGCTTCGGACCGACGTGAAGATGCAGCGCAATGAGGTAGTTGCGCGCGTCGCGGCTCACAATGTCGTGACTCGCACACAGCGCGATCTCGTACAGCGTCTCCAGGCCTTTGAGGTGAAGCGACTCGACGACAAACGGCGCATCGCCGTCGTTGTTAATAATCAAAGCAGTCGATAATGCCGATGCAGCGCTGGATGCGCGCGATCGGTAGCCGTTGGCCGTCGCTACACTGTTAACGCTCGAAAGCGCACGTTCCGACGTGTTGACGAGTCGAAAGAGTCGCTCGAACGCTCGAAATGCGTGTGGTCCCATCGTTTCGACATCCAAACCAAAGATCGTTTCGTCGCCGTTGTTGTTTGCATTCGGATTGCTGCTCTTTGCAGTCGGCGACAGCGTCGTCGTTGATGCAATAAACGCTGCAAACAGCTCCGACAGCACGTTAATTGCAAATGCACGTGGGCGTACGAGCGTCCGATACGCAAGTGCACCGGTCGATGGATGATCCGGTACCATGTCTGCGAGCCACGCAAAGAACACTTCGCGGTCGTCGTCGGCATCATCAGCGTCGCTCTCGTCGCCCTCATCTTTAAACGTCGATGGATTGGCGGCGCTTGCAAAGCACTGCGAGAGCTGCACGACGTCCTCAAACGACAACTCAACGTCCGACTTTGTTATGATAAAACTTAGAAACGCGAGTCGCTGCGACATCGCACGCTTGTGCGTCGCGTTGTCTGGACGCTTGACAGTTGCGGCTGCCATGTACCGCTGGATCTCGGTCGTCACGACGCGTACGAGGTCGTACGTGGCGTTCAGCGTCTTGAGAAAGTCGCTCGGACTTGCGAGCGATGCTGCTGCTGCGCGCGACGACGACGACGACGAACTGAACGACGCAGCACGCGGCAGCGACAGCCCGAGCGTCGATAAAGACCCTGTGGCTGTAGTCACTCCATTCGGATCGACTGCAGCAGCAGCGCCAAAGCCATCGACGATGCGCTGGAGCAACCGCATCGACGTCTCGACGAGCTCGCTGCGTTCCAAATTGTCGACGCACTTGCGCACGTACGCGCTCAGCAGCAGCTGCTGCTCTTTGGCGCTCGTCGTTGACGTCGCTGTCGTCCAGAGCAAATGCACTGCGTTCAGCGTTGCAGCAAGCGCTGTCTCGACTTCCAACTGCATCGCTGCTGGTAACGCCGTCGGGTTGTCGTCGTCGTCGTTGTCGTTGCGTGCGTCCAAGAGACCGTTCCAGAGCAGACAGCAGCCGAGCGTCACGACTTTATTGAGCACGTCAACGTCGCGCTGCGCGTTGACACTCAATTTATTGGACGCTGCAGGCGTCGAGACGCCGACGAGCGCACTCAGCGTCTTCTTGACGCCACCTGCTGCTGCTGCTGCGGTCATCGTTTCGATCTCGACGACGCGCTTTGCTGCTACGAGCACAAGACGCTGAACAAAGTGGAGGATGACGTCATCGTACGCGCGCAGTGGCACTTGCGTCAACAACACCATGACGACATCCACGACATCGGCTGCGACGACCGTACATAGCACGAGCAGTAGATCCAAGACAGTCTTCCGGCCGGAACGCAGTTGGCGCATCGCTGCTTGCCACAGCAGCACGACGTGCGTCTCATGGAGCACGTTGTGCGCAGCTGCAAACACACACAGCGCCTTGGCGCGCTTCAACACTTCCAAGTGCGTACTCTGGGGCAAACCGTACGCGGCGCAGCGGTCCTTGTCACCTAACATCACTTCCAGCACGTCGCTCGTCGCGAGCCAGTCGATGACGATCGACACACGGAGCCATTGTGCAGTAGGCGCGTGTGTGGAAGACGCTGTTGTTGCCACCGACGCGTCGGTCGTCAGCAACGCGCTACTGCTGCTGCTGCTTGTCGCAACTGCAGTGGATGCGACGATGCGACGGAGCCCGGAGCGTTTGTGTGCGTCGTCCCGTCGTTGCGCCATTGCAATCAGATCAATCAACCGCGCAATTCCCAACAGCCGCTGCGCCAAAAACGGACAGCAGATCAGTCGCTTCGACAATTCCAAGTGAAACAATTCGATCGTTTGCGCAAACAACACGTCATTTGACAAAGTTTCGTCCGTGTCGTCGGTCTCGCCCACATCGTTCGTGCTTTGCAGCAAGACGCCGTCACGATAGAGCCGGTCTAACAAGCTGACAATATGGTCGACGAGTCCGTCGTCGTCTTTGAGTTCGTCGTTCGTCAAATGCTGCAAACGCGCAAGGACCGACGCCAAGAACGTCCGGAAAAAGGCTTCGATGTGGCCATCGATCGACGTTGCTGCTGTACGTCGCTTGCTGGTCTGTGACTGGAGACTCGTAGCGCTTGCACTTGCACTGCGACGGCGGCGCTTGTGCTGGACGATGCACGGTTTCGCTTGTTGCAGCAGTGCACCAAAGAGCGCGATGTCCTCCAGCGCCACATCCACTAGAGCGATGCGCTGCAGCACGACGCGCAAGCCGCCCGCTTGGATAAACAGATCGACGTTGTCGACAAAATAGAACGACCGACACGGATGGCGCGTCGGTAAAGACGTCAATGCATCCGTGACGTACGTTGTAAACACGAGCTTGTCGTACTTGGTGGGATCATACACGCCACTGTACTTGGCGTAGAAGAACAGACACGCGCTGTGGGCGTTCAACAACAGACGCAGCAGCGCCAGGAGATTCGTTGTTGTGGACGCGGATGATTCACTGGTGTCAATCACGCTCAAGAGCTTCGCAACGACGTTTTTGAGGACGTGTTGATGGAATTTGTTCATCGCATCGGCCATTTCGATCGATACGAATTGACACAACAGCGACTTTTCAACGAACGGCACCAAGCGCTGCGCAACGTACGCTGTCGCGTCTGGATCGTAAAAGAACGCATCAAAGTCGTCGCGCGCGCGCTGCACATGCTGCAACCCGACGGTCCACACGCTCCCTTGTTTCCGCGTGAGCGGATACGACGGCGACAGAATCAACGATACGTGCGTCCCGAGCTTCGCGACGCGCGCGCGGCACGTGGCACGCGCAAGGAACTCGTCGCGGCCGTGCTTGCGCCACGTCGCGACGTTCACGCGGATCTCCGTCGGTCCCAGGCTCACGATCTGCGCAATGCTCCAGCGCGTTGACGACGCGTCTTTGACTTCGATCCAGTTGCCTGCACGTTGCGTTGCGATGGACCACTTGGCGCTCGAATGGTCATCGTCGCGCAGCCGCACGTCCGCATTCATGTTGCTTTGTTAGTTCAATGCAAATGTGAGATTGACTGTGGCAATTTTGAAACACATAAAATTGAAAGAAATGTTTTGCTCATTTTAATATTTATAAATGTACCTACTATTTTCGCATTCACATCTACTAGTATATACATTCGAAATTATATGAAGTAGAAGCTATCACTTGGCACATCTACAGAAATGTATGACTCACATCCATGATGCTGCTGTAGCGACGACGAACACGTGCTGCTGATGCGCAAAGTGCGCAGCTGTCCAACTGCAAACAACATGTGCTGCATCGGTCTCGATGCCCAACCCAGTACGTCGTAGTACGGTACACACCATGCGGCCAACACGCGTCGCGCCATTGACGCCATTGCATTGCAGGACGTGACGGCTCGTACATCTTATGTCGAACATCCTCAGTGGCCGCGATGCTTTGGCGAGTGTAGCTCGTAGTGGAAGACGTCACCTACTTCTGCGCAGGACAAGTACCGTCCCAGGTTACTTAGCGGCAGCGGTGGCGGCAGCGGAAGTTGTGGTGGAGCTGGCGATAGTGACGCGGCTGCAGCTGCCAAAGTGCGTGACTTCAAGATGATATTTGGCAGTAGCACTGGTACTGGAAGTGGCGGCGCTGGCTCTGGCAGCGGCCCAAGTGGTGGCGGCGACAGCTGTGGATCCGACACAGTTGGCACAGTTGATGTG
>JAADXH010001485.1:0-10816 GCA_023337595.1 Globisporangium camurandrum | reverse complement strand
TGCTTGCATGCGATCGCCAGTGGTGAATACCAGCTGCGTTTTATGTGGATGTCTGCACTGTGCATGAGTAGCAAGTGCACGACGTCGGCGCGGTCAGTGCTGCTCGCAGCAGAGAGCGGCGTCACGCGGTCCGTCGGTCGAGCGTCGACTGCAGCGCCGTGTTCGAGCAAGAGGAGCGCTGCGTCGTAGTGTCCTCGCTGTGATGCCACGATCAGCTCTGTCCTGTTGTGCCTCGCTCCAACATCGACACGTGCGCCGCTGCGAAGAAGCAGTCGCATGACATCGACCTGGTGCTTATCGTTTGCATAGAACAGCGGCGTTTTGCCGTCTTCGCCTGGGTTGTTGACATCTGCGCCATTCGCGAGCAGCTGCTGCACGATCGCAACGTACCCTGACTCCGCAGCATAGTGCAGCGGGGTTCGACCAGCGTATACTGGTGGATCGACCTCAGCGCAATGTGCGAGCAGCACACGCACGACGTCGCTGTGTCCATGCGAGCTTGCATAGTGCAGCGATGTCCAGCCGCCATAGTTATTGCACGTGTCGACTCCAGCGCCACGGTCGAGAAGAAAGCGCACGATATCGACGTGTCCCCGCTCCGACGCCAACATCAATGGTGTGCTCGTACTACACATCAAGTCAAGATCAGCACCGCTGTCTGCTAGACACCGCACAACTTCACGATGACCAGCGCGAGCTGCAACGTGAAGTGGTCCGTGTTTGCCATACCGTGCTAAAAACATGTTGACACCTGCACCATTCGCGACAAGCAGCTGTGTCATTGTGAGGTCCCCGCGCTCGCTTGCATGGTAGAGCGCTGTTTGTCCATCGCTGGCTCGTTCGTTCGCGTCCACACCGCTCGCGAGCAATAAGCGCACAATGCCAAGGTGTCCGTGTTGCGCTGCTTCAGCCAACGATACGCCCAGTCCTGTAGCATCCGTGGCACCCTTTGTGGTAGCGACGTGGTCGAGCAGAATGCGGACGAGATCAAATCGGCCGGTTTGTAATGCATAACGCATCGCAGTCGTCTTCGCTATGCCGCACGACTTGCTGACGGATGCGCCAGCATCGAGCAGCAGCTGCACCATCGCCTCGTTGCCACGGATCACTGCGACCATCAGTGGCGTCATGTCGATTGTGCTGGAAGCGTTCAAGAGTGCACTGAGGGGTTGTGCATGCTCGTTCTGATGCGCTGGGTACGACGCGATGAGCTCGCGCACGCTGTCAATCTCGTCGGTATGGCACGCAGTGTGGAGCGCCTGTACTTGCGCATCAAATGCGAGCTGCTGGGACTGCGCGCTAGTCGAAACGTCTGTGATGTTGCTCGCGTGCATGTCGTTGTGTATCGAGAGATGGCAGTATGTGCGTGTGTGTATGTATGCTGCGCGTAACTTGTGGTTCTTTACTTGTCGTGGTTGCTCAAGTGGTTTGTGATTGAGTTTTGAGGCTTGCGTAATGGGCGAGCTAAACGATGTGGGCTTTGACGCCAATTCAATTTGGTTGAAAAATCAAACTAAAAACGCTCAATGTCGGGATGCATTTTTTGGTAGCTCAAGAAATGGATTTTACATACTAGTATTCATTTTATATTACTTTTATTACACTTTCGCCATTTGGGTTGAAAAGACCACTTTGCTAAGCAAACTGGCAACATAATAACAACAAGCATTATTGCGTTACATCAAATGCGTACACATTCAGATCGATGTCAAGCAATTAAGAAGCAATTTTGTTGGGAATGTAGCATTGGGTGTCGGTATGAGCACAGTCGACGCTATCGCATTAGTCTTGTGTTGATACTGAGCCAAAACATATTCGAGAAGTTTGGTTGCTCAGTGGGACATCTCCTCTAGCATATGATATTTTAGATTAGCAAGAGAACATCTTACTTTGACGATTCAAAGTGAAGTACTGTGGTGCAAACTCGAAAACAAAACTATTTGTGCTGTGCTATCATAAACCATATCCTACATCATCGTACATAGCGCCACTGTCACTGCAAGCTGGCAGTGCGTCGTCATTCGTGACACAAGGCGCGTGCAGTTGATTGACGGCATACTTATCACTGCAGTGCGTACCGCTTGATCGACGGCATTCTTGAAAGTGTAGCGCGTTCGAGTAGAACCATACGTCGAGCCGTATGCGTAGGGAAATCGCCAACAGGCAGCCTATCGTCGCGTCAAAGCCGCAAGATCGCTTCAATGCTCGACTTAGCATCCTGTGTACGCGGATACCGGTTACTATATTGATTATGAGACCAACCTACCTACGTGCGTCATTTTGTGTATCCTCTCTCTGGTTGCACATCGGCGAATAAGGCGGTAGATTCGAGAGCGCTAGTTCATCACGAGGCTCTGCTTCGGTATGATTGTGGGTCGGTGCGTTGCCAAGATAACTACCGCCTTCTGGTCCCCATCATCTGTGTGATTCACATCGTGTTGATTAATGCGAGTGTGCACGTCGTCCACAAATCTTATATTGATGTATTACCGGATGATGCCACGCTGTAGTGTGTATTGGATCAGACTGACTCTGGAGACACACATTATACATGCAAGCTCAAGTTTTTTTTGACAATGACAGCGTGACGATCGCACACTTTCAGCGCTTTGAACGTCCTTGGCTCCGCATGCATCACCATTTTAGATCGACAACGTTTCAGATACAACTCAGAGCATACCGTATGCCTGCGTGATACGATAATGATTTATTCAGTTCTCAAATGTCAACCACCAGTCAAACGTTATTAAGACGCCAAGACAAAGAATCGCACGTTGTGTACTATCGCGCATGTTGTTATACTCAACACCACGTAGAATGAACGCGTAAGAACCCAAAGTCTCGTCCATGGTAAACTTGACTGGGTTCAAATAAACTTCGGCAAGTTTGTCGTTTATGGACTACCGTGGAATGTAACTCGCAAGGTAAAAGCGATATGTGTTGACAAATTTGGAAGCGCTTGATTTTCGAGACGTTTATACCATCAATACAGTCAACGTAACTCGCTTGAGACGGACTCTCGACTTTGGCGACCTATTTCGTAGACGAAAAAGGTGTATATGTGGTGAAACTCTGTGCTCCTTAATATTGCACTAGCATTTGATGCAACAACATGCGAGGTGATTTGGTAAGGCGAACATTTGACATGATTTGAATTAGACTTCATGTGTTATTTGCATACATGTAAAGTGGTTACCCATAAACATATCAATCTATGTTGTTGATGTAGCGTCCGGGAGCACAAACAACAAGTTTTATTACCCGTATTGCTAATGATTTCACCAGAGACGTATAAATCTCCGCAAGCTAAAACCATCGATAGTGTTTACATGAAAAAAGGCGAAGCAAGCCGATGACGAAAAAATAAACTCGGCCACAGAGATACCAATAGCTGACAGCTATGCGTAGTAGCAAGATATAGTGACAAGAACAACACTAGACACAAACCCACGCAACGTACAGTTGTTTGCAGGCATCACCGACTAAATGTCAGCTCTGCAGGCCACCGTCAGAGAGACCCTTGAGCTCGACTTTCGCGCAGTTCGTCATGAATGCTGCTGAGAGCGTTGTCTCATGAGCGACCAAAGCACAGTCATGTCCACCTTCACGGCTCTGTGAATGATCACAATCATGGATCATCAGCTGGTACTGACCGTCGTCTTGGCGTGTGCTGTTACGTCACAGTTGGCTGTACATACACGAATACTAGCAATCGCTGGCCGCGGGTACATTGGCGCTACCACCGATAGACACCATCTAATCGGTGTACTAAGTCTCCAACTCGAACAAACATCAGCATCAAGCACTCAGAAAATAGACACGTCGTATACAACTGGGATTTTCTGGTCGGAGCTATATGCGCAGCGACAACAGTGGCACTACATCAGTTAATATGAGGGCGCGTCAGGTCTGCTACCGTGTTGAGAATGCAACAGCAGTTTAGGAACTTGCCGAGATTATTGATGCCACAGTGGTAGTCAACCTATTTATTGATCACTATGTTTAAATGGATTGGCATAGAAATACTTACGAACAATCCCACATCTTGATTTATGGTAATTATGTTAAGGCCACAAGAGGTCATTTGGCTAACAAGTCGTCGTTAGAATGCGGTCAAATGCACTTTTGGAACGAATACACAGCTGCCGTAGATGAATTAGATAGATAATAGTCAACATCGATAATAGACAGAGTTATAAAATCGTACTTAGCCGAGTGACTATCTTGCGATGCGCGTAGCCACTAAACTACAGCGACGTTAGACATGCTCGATGGCTCAAAGTGAAGCCAATACGCTGTGTAATAGCTTGGTGGTCCTAGTTTTATGCAAGGTAATAATAGTTGCTATGATTAGTTTGTTTAGTATGGTCTCATATGATGCGCGAAGCGTGATAGAATAGAAAGAGTGCAATTGATGTATTCCATCGCGGTACCGATATAGATTACATATGTGATTGTATGATTTATTTTGCGGTTAGTCTTGGAATAGATGGTGTATATTTACACTCTGTGGGCATGATGCCACATAAAATGACATTTTTCGGATAAGTTGGACAGCATCTGTAATACCAATTCGTGTAATACATGTTAGTCTGACAAAACCGACGTGTAACTTATGCTTTTACATGTCACTCACATTAAATTGTCACAGCGTGGTTAAATGTTGTCAGTGCTTCAGAAGGTATATACACCATAGTATTTCAACAATCTAAGCACCACGAATTTTAGTATTCCTATGAAATGGTGCAACACAAGTAAAAACAAATTTCTTAACAATTTTTCTTCTATTGACTATCACGATTACGGCAGTTATCGTGCCTAACGACAAGCTATTGCGTATTACAGTGTCTACGGAACTGAGTGTAAAACCCAAATGTATCTATTCTAGCTGGATCAAAATATGCAATATTTATGAGTTATAGTCTACAACAAATAGAGAACTACAATTATTTTATTACAATGCGAACACAATTTGTCACTCACTCGCACAAAGAGAGCAAAAGTGAAAAATTCAATCGATGGTTACGAAAAATGAGATTTAATCAATACTCACCATGCCGAAAGACGATGGTTTATGGAATTCCCAATCCATTTCAATAAGATGACCCCTATAACCTCCCAGCCCACCGTACCGGCCCGTCTCTCAACTCTTTTTCTGTGCCTCCTCTGCAGCAGCTTCATCATCCCATACACACCCACCCAATGATTAAGGAATGGAATGGCGATTACCAAATATGTGTTTGCAAACATGTCAACTTTGTGTACTCTTATGCAAGTACGTCATTTTTGTCATTTTTGCTTCATGTAATTCATTGTATGTACCCAATATTAAATATACAATAATATATAGTAAATAGCCATTGAGCCGTCATTTCTTTAGGTTTCAGCAATACATGAGGTGTAAATCGAAAATCGACAGCATTTACAATTGCTACAACAGTGTGACTAACATATCTGAGTATTTAATGAAACCCAAAGAATGTAAGCAAGTACGCAATCCAATGTACAATCGCATCGTGTTATTTATATGCATTACGGAGCTTGGTGAATGTCGTTTTGTACATACCAGAATACAATACATCATGTGCGGTGTCGCTAGAGTCATATAAATTTGTGTGGATGCATTTCCACGCGAAATAATAAATTTCACCATGTGCAATACGATACTACTATCACACGACATCATACATACAAGGAAGAGAATCATTATTGTGGGCCTAAATATTGTCGGGTTTATATTGGTACAAAAATACAATTCGAACTTTCTTTTGTTTTAATGACGCAAATGTTTTCTAATGGATAAAGTTTGAAGCTCGGAAAATAGTGACGCTCTACCCTGTTGTGCAACTATCGACGACACTACATGTATTGTACGTTGAGCAGATAAGAGTTATATTTTTCCACATAGATGTGGCTCGAGTCCGTAATCTGTATTATATTAGTATGGTAACAGAATGTTAATCGCATACATATAACTTTCATACATTTGGTTAATATCAACTGACATCGTTGTACAGTACCTGGTAACAAAGATGCGCTAGTAATTAGCTCATGTGTTGCTAAGCTGCGTGTATGCATGACGTCAACGGTATATGTATATAGTTACAACTTTAAGTCAGTTCCGCTGCTTTATAAAAGTATACCTTGATAGCGCGTAGAACATGACTATTGAAGTACGTGTCACTAGCAATCACAGCATCAGCTTGCGTTTAGCGATAAGGCACACAACACACGCAGTTGCCGACTCGTCGTGCAGTTTGAGCATCTCTCTCTCTCTCTCTCATTCTCTATACCTCTCTCTCTATCTCGCTCATGCATTCACACATACACGTTTTCTCATCTGCTATCTGTCACTCACGCACATCGAAATTATCATGAACAGATTAGAAATTCGACAGAATTGTATAAATGACTTAGTTTCCATTCGACCAATCTGTGCCCTCTACGTATGATATGTTGTTATACCAACGGACATTTAGAGTATATATAGACCTCCCAACAGATACCATCTACACGATACATTTATGTATGTTTGGTTCGAGAATACCCGCGTGCGTTCATATTGCTTTGTGATATGTCAATTATTGTCTACAAGCGGACACCTCATTTATGCTTTGTCGTGTTGTATGTACTGTACCGACAATATACTTGTGTATAAGCTCTATATGCTCGTGCTTCTGCCTGTCTCTTTCCTACTTCTGTTTACTCCCTTTGTTTTCATTATTCAATGAGACACATGCATGTGTGAATACGAAACACACATTTTATTGAAATACACTCAATACACCCACTTATACACAAACGACACACAATATGCACAACACAAAACGACACACTTAAATAAATGCGACAACAAACAAGTGTTTTTCACTAGCAAGTGTATTTATAGATCACACATGAAACACAAAAAACACGAACAACACACAGCCAGCACAAAACACACAAGCACTGCATTTACACACACGCACGCATAAGCACGATCAGAATGTATACATTCAACAAATGCATAACCACAGTTCTTACATATATAGCGAAATGCCAATTCGTAAACACAAGCACGAAACAACATATGAATACAAGTCAAAACGCACATACCTTGCTCAGTGTAATGCACACATGGCGCTACATATGCAGTCCAAAAAACAGCAATGCAAAGACAACTTCAAGTTTTGACAAGTGATAAAGAAGAACGTAATGCAGTCACATAGTTGACCTCAAAGACATGCCATTTAGTTTCTGGTCTTTATACACACCTGGTTTCACATATAATATACACAAGAAGAAGTTGCTCTTAGTACTCTTCCATCCCAAAACCTAATTGCAAAACGAAATGAATGTGATCATACACAGCACAAAATGACTTGTGAATCGGGAAACAACATCATACAAAATTAATGTTGTTTCGTTAGCCATCGATTCCACCATACATTTTCAGCTTCATTTGTGTAAAACGGTAACGTTTATGACGAACAGAGCAATTTGGCCACACTAACTGAATGGCATAAAGACTACCCAATTCTAAGCTCTTCAAGAATTGCAAACATTCAGTACTTTGGGCCACTGTTTGCATCAAACATATTTTACCGTGAATTTAGAATTGAGGAAGAAACATCAGCATGGAAGCTATATATATATATATATATTCACGTACGATAAAATCAAACACATTACTCTTCAGTGTGCTCCATATAGTTAGCACAACTGCAAACAAATACCCAACATGTTGTTTGGGACGTTAAATGAAAAGACTGTACAGTGATATTGGATACATCGTAACTGTTTTTGCTTGCATCGCAATTCAACAGATTTTGGACTTTGCGATGTTAATGTGCAGCTGTATTTGAATTTAAGGGAGCCACATTTTCGCATAGCCTTTGCATGCCCTTTGCAGTGTAGCGGTGGCTTATGCTTTAGTTATAGGAGGATACTTTATGACTGCTCTGGCTGCCTCACGACACACGCATAAATGCTAAGTCGATATACATATATAACTACAGTATTAGCACAGACACACCGACAACATGCATATGGTGTGCATATCCTTTTCGTCAAAAAAGTGGCTTGCTACGCGACAAAAAGTGGCTTGCTACGCGTTTTGCTAGGGTGACGTACTAAGTCGTGCACAGGGATCCCAATGTTGTTTGTACAATACAGTAATTCCCGAACTTTTATAGATTTCGTTTACGTAGCTAAAAATGATGCTTGATATGACTGGTAATACACTGTCAAATTTAATATTATATGTACTCGTGCTCTTTCACCTTACATCGAGGCACAGCAATAAGAGCTAAAGAGCCGCGGTTTCATTAGAGTTAATAGATGTCCCATATAACACTTGTACATCCGGAGAAGTACTCAACATCAAGTCCTAACTCACCTAATTACCATAAGATACACCATGCACATAACTACATTTCGCATCTAATTAAAACTCGGTGATTTCTGAAACGAAACTTCCGATTGAAGTATATACTGCACTTCAATCAAATAAAGTACTATATCCTATGTGTTATGCAATAAATCATCAATAAATACATTTGTGCCAAAATGATTGAAATATAGGATTTGCATGCACTACCAAAGGATGCGTTGAGCGCTAGTGTGATAGAGTCTTACTGTCGTTATCTCGATATTGAAGTTGTTTAGATCTGCATGGGTAATAGAATATTATGTATAGGTATGACAATTTGTGATTTATTGGCTTATAGGTCTGTATGTTGTGCTCACTTCAAATCAATTGAGGATTTTTGAAGAATACAGAGTAACTTGATTTGCAGTTACTGTACGGCACAGTTACCATATGTAATCATGTAAAACATGTCAAAGTCGTACTAAAGGTGTGTTTAGAAGTTTTAGATCGTCGTGAATCAATAGTTATAAATACAGTGACAAAATGTCGTTCTCAAATGAAACAGAGCAGGACTGTACTACGTCATTTAAAGCTTACATTGGGTCACATCCCAAATCAAATGGAGCAAATTCATATCTCAAATCGATCCATGCCTTAGTTTTGTGGTCAACAATTAAACAATTAAACAATGAAATCAACAATTAATCACAAAACTCAGTTTGAAATTGTACAGTATTCTCCCCAATTTGAATTAGGATATACCCAATTTGAGCTTGAAATGGTGTAACGCACCGCACTACTGTACCTCGTATTCGAGTATCGCTATCGCCAAGCGACTGGAGTGAGATCGAGTACGAAGATCTTGATCACGCCAAGAAACATTCGCTCTTGCTTTGGCAACCAGCTCAAATGATCAACGCAACGTGATGATGCTGGTCTAGTCATGACAATGGTAGTGGTGGTAGTGTGAATGTGACGTGATGATGCCAAATGGCACAGCCGCAATCGGGCGTCATTATCGGCAAAGTTCACGCGCATTTTCGCCTTCAACAGCCACAAAAGTCGCGACTGCTCTTCGCCTCGCACTCGCTTGTTGGGTTCATATCTGCATGATTATGATTGCACACAGCAGCGAAGACCGTCAGCAGATGTGCTGCTTCTAGTCTTGCGTAAAGTGCGCAGCGACCTATCTCGATCACAGCTCACTCGTGTACCTGCAACGAACTCCTCACGTCGCTGCAATTCCAACTCGTCGGACTCGGTTCCATCTCAACACAACCACAACTCGATCTCTTGCCAACAACACGTCTGTAACAATGTGGTCCGCCGTTGAGTTCTTGAGCCGCAGCCAAAACGTCGTTGCCAGTGTGCTGCTGTTGCTTGCCGCCATCACGACCGGTCAGTGGGTGTGCGAGCGGCTTACGCGCTCGAAAGACGCGCCAACGGGGCCAACGCTCCGCCCAAAAGGCACGCTCCCGCTGCTGTACAACACGATCCAAGCCGTCCAGTACGGCCACCGCTGGTGCGACTGGATGGTCGAGCAGTGCGAATACTTCCACAGCAAGCCGTTCATGATGGCACTCGTCGGTGGTGCTGAGATCATTACGCTCAGCACGCCGGAGCTCTTCGAAGACGTGCTCAAGACGCAATTTGAAGCGTTCGACAAAGGGCCACGCATGACTGACATTCTCCGCGATCTACTTGGCGACGGCATCTTTGGTGTCGACGGCCACAAGTGGATGCGCCAGCGCAAGACTGCGAGCAACTTGTTCTCGCTCCGTGCATTGCGCGAGTCGATGACCGAGAGCGTCCAGAAGCACGCGCTCGTGCTCAGTCGCATCTTGGCGACCTCCGCGGCGTCCAACACGTCGCTCGACGTCTTTCAGCTCCTGAATCGGTTCACGATGGAGACGTTTGCTGAAATCGGCTTTGGCGTCGCACTCGGGACGCTCGATGCAGCAGAAGAGCATCCGTTCCAAGCCGCGTTCGACAATGCGCAGCGCATCCTCATGGTCCGGTTCATGCGACCACGGTGGTACTGGAAGACACAGCGGTTGCTCAACGTCGGCCGCGAGCGCGAACTGAAGCAGCACATTCAAGCAATCGACGACACGGTGCTCGGGATCATTGCACAAGCGCTCGAGAAGCGCACGTCAATGGTGCCAACTGACTGCAGTGCCGCAGCAACGAACAAGCGGGACATTGTCTCGCTCTTTTTGGATACTATTAGCAGTAGCGATAGTGATACTGAAGCAACAGTCGAGGCATTCAACCCGACGTTCTTGCGGGACATTGTCGTGAATTTTCTCATTGCAGGTCGCGACACAACGGCCCAAGCGCTCAGCTGGTTCTTCTATATGCTGAGTCAGCACCCGCACGTCGAAGCAAAGATCCGATCGGAACTAGCAACGAAGCTGCCGCAGTTAGTCAGTGGTGCGCTTGCAACGCCGTCGATGGAACAGACGA
>JAADXH010001484.1:0-10819 GCA_023337595.1 Globisporangium camurandrum | reverse complement strand
TCATACCGGTAACTACCACCCATGAGGCACTAAGATGAGATTTGTACCACACATATCAAAATCTATGTAATGGCCCATTACATACATCGACAGAAAACTGGAGTGTGCAGCTGCTATGGACGTGTAAGATACATGGGTAAGATAGTGATAAGACACCGATCTACACAGCACAAGTGGCGAACGAAACTGTATATCGTCGTATCGATTGTGAACTTGCTCTCTAGATCTGCATTCCACCAGATTCGCTCATATGCTCTTCGTTTGCGACATCGTCACTATGCACCTATGGTGCCACTGTGGCGCGAGTTAAGACGCAAACAGACCTTCTGCGAGATTTTTGTACGGCGGTAGTCCAAGCGCGTTGTACTGTTGATTCACATTGACGAATAGTTGCATATCGCTGGAGCCGTTGCGGCGCACAGTATTGTGCGCTATGTTGTCTCGATTTATCTGTCGTCCGAATGTGACGCTCACATACCGTCTAGATCTCGCAGTTAGTGAAACATGCGCAGCTCCTTCTTCCGCTCGCGCATGAGAAATTGTTCAGTGAGTGCGCGCCTTGTCCCCGCGACGACGTTTGGGCGGTCCAGGAGGTACTGATAAACGATTGGATTCGTGCTGCTGTCGGCGCGCACTGCTGTCACCAAATGCTTGGCAACAATCACATAGACCAATAAAACGAACGGTCCCGAGTCCTCTGTACGCTTGGAGTAATTTGACCGGGATGTCGCAACTAATTGGCCGGAATTATATGCGTGAGCACTACAAAACCCGTTTGCGCTATGTGCATACTCAACTTGATGTTAAGTGCCGAGTCGACACGATTAGTTTTGGTGGTGAATATCTACAGGGTGCGACTGATGCGATCTACTGCTAAATGTATTGTCGTAACTGCATCGATCTTCGTCGTCATCGAACACTGTGTCCTCGATGCGTATGTTTGTGTGACTTGTTTTTTATGTCGCCGACTTTGAGTGCAACACTGACACGCATCATGGCATTTGCGTTGGAGAAGATGAAGTTGATTGTGTTAGTTCGCCCACTTGATCATGTCCATTCGGTGCATTTACGTCTAAAATGAAGTAGTACTCAAATAAAATATGCGATGTCTAAGTCGGGGTCAGCTCGCTCATAGATTTACTCATCGGAGCATAAAATAGACAGCGACGCCAAATAGACGTCGATAACAATGCAGAATTATACTTCTTGTATACCAAGCATAATAATGTATACTATATATATTTAATGCCAGAACTTCTTCAAATGTGCTAGGTTGATCACAGTAAGAGGTTTTAGTAACTCTTTACTTATAAATGTCTTCGATTATTAGTAAATTTTAAACATGAACATAGTGAAATATTCAGAGAAGTATTGTATTTAGGATTTATCAGCACCCATAAATTAGATTAAGCATATTGCATTTACGTCAAACAGTTGGCGCTACCATCAGCTATATGTGAACTCACTATGCTAGAGTTTGGGCCCGGCACTAAGATCTGACCTAAACAGCCTGACGTGAAGCGTACACCGCACTCACAACAGTAACAGGCGATGAATATTTTAATAATCTTTAGTATGCATTTGTACAAGCCATTCTTCGTATTTTCACATTAAATAACACATGTTTATTTAAGGCGTGAGTTTTCAATGCAATGTGAACTTTCTAAACGGTCGTTCATGTTGTCGTCCTAGTTGTGACGATGTAAACTAGCAGCAAAATTTCGCAGTTCGCCATAATTGCCGTGTTAAATGACTAGTAGTTTTACTACCGAGCACCATTATTTGAATTTGTAACCATTTGCTTGTTTTTGATAAGTGTACAAAAATCGTACCGAAATCAACGTTGTCGTAAATAGATCTGACTTTGTATCACATGGTTTGTGTCATCAAGGTGCTAGTACGTCATGGTCTTGTTACGCAATAACAGTGTCATATTTGGCTTTTGTATGAAAGGCATATCGACAGCAAACGTGTCAAAGTTTAACTCACCTATTTGTCGGTATAGATATATATCCAAACAGCAATCAAGCAAACCGCAATGTACGTTGCCCGCTCAATATTTCAGTAACACAAATACCGTTGGGCACCCTATCGCGTAGAGCGTGTTTACAAGATATATTTGGAAATATTTGAGATTATGTACTGGGCAAAGGCGAATAATATTTGCCTTATATCAAAAGTATAACATACTTCAGCAATTCTTTGCGGTTGATAGCGAGCACAAACTAGTATTGATGTAAAGAATTGATATAACATATCTTCAGCAATTATTTGCCATTTATAGCGAGCACAAACAAGTATTGATGTAAAGATTTGCTTCTGGTTCTTACAATATGTGAATAAGTAGCCTGTCACTTGGTATTGTACGATAATAGAAATTTAGCCATCATTACTTGATCGTGGGTTGATTCATCAAGCTGATTACAACAAGCCACGGGAGATAAATTACACAAGTATCTACACTAAAAAATGTAGGACTAGCGATGTGTCGCGAAAACATAATATCTTAAATAGGTGTTATGTGCATAAATGCGCTGCGCAAAAGCGGTTACCGTAGCTCAAGTATCACACCATCGTAAGATGTATTTCAGTAGTCAATCAGCATTATCAAATTTAAGTTATATTGGGCACGTGTGGCATCTGTCAAGCATATAAATAAGCAAACGACTTTTCAGCATCCACAAACGTTATCTAAATTTCAATAATGCATGCTGAAGTTTATGGGAGTCGCGTATTAAAGGTGAATCTATCGGCAACGTCGTTGACGGCAGACGAGGTGCGGCTTTCAACAGCCGAAGGTATGACCAGCACTATACAATACATGGACATGTTAAATGTTTTCGACTGGCATTGCATCACGTAAGTGAGATGGTGCAGCCTAATGGATTTATATTTCGTAACGTCTGCAATAATATATATGTGGCAAAGAGTTGTTGTGGGTACGTATTATCAACGACTACAAAATCACAGCGTTTTGTTAGATAAATGGTACGCTTATTCTTAATTTTAATTGTAGTCGGAATATTTTGACTTGGTATATATATGCCAATATTTCTTGTTGCCATGTATGAAAACGGATGCATAAAAGGAATTACATAGTCAGTTCGCTACACACCAGCAAGCAGCAGTGCAGTTGGCCCGACTAGCATAATCAGGTTGTCTAATAACATCGTTTTTATAACTGTATGGAAAGTATGAAATAACAAGCATTAAGCTCAAAATACCACTGGAATGGTGTTAATAAACCATGTGTCTCTGCTGGTTCGGAGTAATGCGCAATCGTTTTGCTTATACAAATGTTTCCATAAATGCCTAGTAATGTTGTACAAATTTTGTCTTTTACAAGTAAACATCAACAAAGTTTACAAAATGGATACGAATTTGTTCTATACTGCACACCATACACATCGTTGTCACCATGCGGTGTTGAAATATGTGCGATTCAAAGAAACATTCTGCATTTTCATACTTAGCTTCAATACATACTAGCACTACATTTATGACAGGGTGACGAAGAAACGATTTCGCAGGTATATTTCTATAGCGGAAACCTTCGATATATGCACCCTAAAGTAATAGCACAATGTTTCCAATACAGCAAGATAGCAGTAAAGTAAAAAGGGAACTATTCTCGTGAGGCTCAACAGACTCTTATCACTTCAGCACGCTGTCACATATGTTCTCAAAACCAATTAACTATGGAGCTTACTGCAAATGAAAAAGACATGATTTTGCTGCAATATCTCTTTATGGAACCTTTTAGCACGTTTTTTGCGCTATGCATATAGCTCGTGCCTTCTTGACAAGCTAGCACGCATATGTTGGATCACGACACGAGTACAAAACACCTTAGCTCGCAAAATATTTGCTTATCATGATCACCAAGCAACATCGCATGCAAGCACCAAAATGCTCAACGACACACCAAACTAACTACACACACCAGTATACAACAACATGTGCGACGATTGTGCGTGTTGGTTGGTTTGTGAAGGTGACGGTCAGACTATGCGGTGCAGGCCGTGACGTCAAGACAACGCTATTTCGATAACAAAATTGCTCTATTTAATGCTCCACGGTGATTTTGATTTAATTTTGAAACCTAAACATCTATCGAGATTTCAAAAACAAGTGATATTTGGCTATTATGACAGGCAACTTATCTCAATGAGATGTCTCGACTGGCATTGGTTCCCTCAGATCATTCAATATTATTTTGACACTGAAATCGTGGGCGTTCGCAATTCACCTTGCTGGAGTTGTACAGTGAATGACAATTAAACATTTTATCATCAATCGTCTTTCTATAATATAGAATTATCCATTCACTTGCATTAATGGACAGCAGTGTATAACATACACAATCGATTTGTTCATCAAACACGTGGAAGGTTTATTCAAATGGCGAGTGTTTGATTTTAGAATGCAATGTGATAGCGATATAAAATTAATTTGGCTAAATTCACACCATTAGTTTTGGTATACATCTTTATTTTTGTAGCTAATCCAGCTTCACAATTTAAAACGCACACAATACATCTAAATCCCTAACTTGAATCTTATACGTGACAGCAAACATCTTAACACTATGCTGTGATGCGTCAAGAAATTGAGCAAATTGTTTAGACTGAATGAGATAAATACATGTCTGAAGAGTGATATACGTGGGATTAATGAGCTGCGACAATGGCTGTATATACGCGTAGAGTACAGTTCAAGCAAATTACCAGGCTATACACATATATGCATATTGTGCATATTTTGCATAAAGCACATATCTTAGGTAAAACATCCAACACGAATAAACTACCGAATTAAATGGTGGTGATACAATCGAGTAAGCCGAATGATGTGAAAGATGAATGTTGACTGTCTCAACAACCGTCATTCTTCTGTGGCCTGCGCAATGGTTTAGCCAATACGCTTGTTTAATTAATCCCCGGCAATACCATGCCTGTGTCGTAACTTGCAAATTCTTCCGCAAAAGTTATATAACACATACGAACATCAACTCTAACAACACCTCACACTTAGTGACACCACGCAGGTGTTAACGTATGTGGTATGCAGACATCTAACGCTTTATTGACATTGCTTACATTGCTGACAATCCCCCCAACTCACTTTCTAAATGTCGATACAGTGTACAATTTGTGCACATTACAGCGCGATGTAGAGTTAAAAACAGTCGTACAGATTGCTAACGAATTCTACTGATAACTATTTACTTCACATATATTGCCATTCCTATCTTATGCGGTAGCACAGACAACACTCCCATTATTGCTGTTCGCATAGAATCCACTATTCTTTTCATAGATGTGCTAGTATCGCATAGCGTGTGGACGTTGGTACGCGCAAAAACAATGGTATAAAACAAGCTATCATTGGTTAAGCTTCTCTTTTCGTCCACTGGAGGGATTTATCAATCATTTATGGCATTATATTGGAGGTAGTTTGATGAGCACGCTTTCATATCTATAGTACAGGAAACGCCCACTTATAGCACGCACATATGTGTCACAAATACATTTATATCACATAGATTCCACAGCCAGAACTATCAATACAAATACCAAGTATGTTTTGATTACCTACACCTGTATGCACAAGAACATTGGCACGCATTTGTCCGTCATTATGGATTGAATTGGTAGAGAAACGACAAATTCATTGCTTCGCCGACCGAAAGTGAATGTTTAATGTAATGTATGTGTTATACTGTAAATACTATGTTCTGCTGCAGGATGCCAACAAACTTACCCGTACAACATAGCAATGCACATATGAGACGTGGAGTGACTACGCTCGTTGAAACAGCTACTATGACCATGTTTTGGATGCACAAGTACTCTTCATACGTGTCTGACTACTCTTCTCCTTCATTCATGTTCATTCTGCCGTATATCCCAGCTCAAATGGCGATTCGTGCGCAAACTAGAATGGCAGTGGCCAGTTCTCGACCAAGTTGTTGTTGTTGAATTTACTATTGAGTCTCTTTCGATTTTTCTCGTCATGACGTTTTGCCGTAAAATCAAGTCGTTTAACTTATATAGTATCTCAACTATACGGGAATGATAAACTCCTGATTGTGTGGCATTGTATCCTCAAATGCTTTCGTAAATATTTGGTTAATATGGAGTTCGTTAAGTAGCGGTATCTAAATTGTTTATTCATACCCGACTCCGTTTTAGCAACTGCAACTACAGTAGGTGAATAACTTACTTCGACTATAGCCGTTGCTGAAATGATTTATATGCACAATAATACAAAGCACATCGTGTTAAATGCTAATAGTTGATACAGAAGTGGATAATACGACTTAATATAAGCATAAGTGATAGTACCCGCGAATACTGCAGTATTTCCATTATGCTGTCAACGAAATGCGTCATATGCAATGATGCAGATGTACAAACGTCGCGACGCTCCGTGTTCAAATCTTATCCATGCGGGGTATACATTTTTTATGTTGTAGTGTGCCTCAGATGCATGCCATGAATAGTCACGTATCCAATTTCTGTCTGTACAAACTGTGTGATATAATTGGGCCTTGCATGTGCATACAACTCACAATTATACAACCCACATATATGGAACAATCACAATGTGGACAAAATTTCGGAACAGAGATGAATCTTACGTCAACAAGTATAACGCATTTGTGGAACATAAGAAATTAAGAACCATCATTTTCTTGCTGAAATTCATTCGGATAAAAACTATACATACTGTAAGAGATTCAGGGAGTATTGTGCATACTTTCGATGAAAACATGTTTATGAGTACATTTCTCATAGGAAATGAAATATGTATCTTAAATAATGCAAAGTCGCTATATATTACGAATACATGTGGTGTACTAGGGATATTATTGCAGATAATGATATATGTGCTCATGTAATGTGATTTTACTTTTGAAACATCAGCAACATCAAGGTCCGAATATATCTAAATAAGATGTAGGTAGTCTGTACCGGTATTGGTAATCTTCAAATTGTGGTACAGTACGAGATTGCTTTTACTGTACAGTATATATCACGTTTCTAGAAAGTATTTCTTCCAGTCAATTTATGTTATACATGGCGTATTGAAGTGTCGGCAGTTTCAACGAGAACGCAAATGACGTACTTGGCGCCCATTAAATGGATCACTTGCAATTCCGCTCGATCCCAGCGCGACGTGAAGTAACCTCGTACGACGCGACCTCGCCGCCATGTCGTCGACCAGTACGTTTCCGCTCTTTGGCTATGAGCGCTTCTTCGCCATGGACCCGCGCACGAGCGCCAAACTTGCGCACGTAATGACAATCCGCGGCGACGTTTCGACATTGATGCAACATCTGCCGACCGCCGTGCGCGCAACGTTCAATTTGCACCCGAAAATGCGTGCGGCGCTCTTGCCAGGCCACTCACCACTCAAAGCGATGATCTGTCCGCACCTCCTTGATGCAACGGAGCTCACTGCGGCGCTCTATAGCGTCTCGGAGGTCGAGGATGAAGCCGAGTCGCCTGGGTGGATGCAGCGCATACAGACCGCGTGCGAGGAGCCGTTCAATCGCGAACAAGATTTGCCGTTCGCGTTTCGCGTGTTTCTCGACACGTCGGACTCGGCATTCGCACGCATCGTCGTCTTCAGCGACCACTACATGTCGGACGCCGCATCGGGTGCGATCGTCCTGAACGCAGTGCTGCAGAACGCATCGGCGCTCGCGATCGCTGAAACAGCAACAGCGCCATTGCCGATCCAGGAGCTGCCACTACAGCCATCGCTGTACGAGAGCATGCACTGGGTGAACCCCTGGGTCGGCGTCTTGAACGAAGCTGTGTCCAAGTGGGTCATTGAGCCGCTGTTCAAGCTCGACCACGCAGGCTTCACGCCGCTCTTACCGGTCGACACAGTGACGCAACGCGACTTTACTGGCGCACCGCCGTCGGTTGCCAACCCAAGCGCTGCGTTGTTCGCGCAAGGGAGCGCCGAGAACATGCAGCGCGCACTCGCACAGTGCCTCACGGAAGGCGTGAGCTTCCAAGGGGCACTCATTGCAGCGACGATCCTTGCGTTTGGGCTCGCGACGCACGACGGGAAGCTTCGAACGAGCGCATCGGATGCGCCACTGATGCTCAAGATGGACGTGACGTGCGACATGCGCAAGAACGCGCTGAAGAAAACAAAGGAGACAACAAGCGACAGCGTCCAACCAAGCAACAGCGATGACATCGTGGGGCTCTACAGCACAGCAGCGAACCTAGTGTTTACGAGCAGCGAAGGCGTGAACGCCCACACTATGGGGTTCTGGGCGCTTGCGCGCAAGGTCGACTATGAGGTCCAATGTTTGCTCGTCGGCCACGAGCTCAAGCTCCAGTCCGTCTATGTTCACGAGACGCTGAATGCCGAACGGCCCGACGGCGACTCGAGCTTGCAGGTGCAGCACTGTGTGCTGAGCGACGTCGGCGTCACGAGCCTTGGCGCGTATCCGTTCGCACCGCGCGTTGCACTCGGTGACGACGCAACAGTCGCAGTCGACACGCTCCACGTATACAACTCGCTGCCGTCGCTTGCGCCCGCAACAATGTTGTTTGCGAGCGCCGTCACGTGCTTCAACTACTCGATGATGCACAAACTCGAGCGCGACGCAGCGACCGATCTGTTCCACTGGTACGTCCAGTCAGTCGAACACATGGGGAACTACAGCAGCACCGACACGCTCGTGACTGCGAGTGAGCACTTTACAGCAGCAGCAGCAACAGTGGGGCAGTCGTCTGTTGCTGCCACTCAGATGTAGCGAGACAACGCTTGCGGTATTTGCACTGAAAACAGTAGCAACGTGCAACCGCAGTACGTTTGCGCTGCGACTATTCATTATTACATTCTCATAAGCATTAGCACCCCCTCCTCCATGACACTGTCGTTCTTTGTAAACTGTGTCTGTTGTACGGTATCAATGATACACTACCAGTGGTCACGGGGAAATTACTGCACTGGGATGCACACACAGCAGTACGTAATGCGAACTCAAGCTGCGCCATGTTGCTTTATTCCGAAATATCCAACATCATCTGCCGATGCAGATTAACGACAACATTGTCGACGACAAAGTTCGATATTTTATGATTACAGTACTGACTCAGGTGGCAACGCGTGACATCCTGGACACGACAGTCAGCTGTGCCGTTGCATGTACTCGGTTGCAAGCAAGCATGCCATGTCAACAAGCACATTCGAGTCTCATAGTCGTAATACTGTAGTTCGGAAAACGACGACGACGACAACACTAGCATCGGCAAGTACATTGCAATCATACGAGCACGCGTATATTGCCGAGAAGTGCTGGCGGCAAGATCGACACTCGAATGGATGACTGGTGCAAATCTCGTGTGTGCTCACCCACGATTTTCTTCAGCCCTGATTTGTTTGTGTGGCGGCGCGAGTTCACCCAAAGCAGTGCAAAAATCCACCCACGTGTACACACTACGACAAACATATGTGCAGACGAAAGCAGTCGTCACGAAGCGCCAGGACCTGCTTATCAGTGCTGTGGCGCTGCAACAAACTCAACTAAATCAGAGCACGCAGGCCATAACATTGTCACCCACACAAATCGATATTAACCTACGTGTTGACCATTTTTGCATGATCGAATTAGACAGGGTTGACTACAGTAATGGAGTGTGTTTTGCAGCACTCACACAAGCACAAGCAACAACACCACGCTCCCAAGCATCATGCAAGTCTACTTGTGCAAGTACTTGAGCAAGCACACCACGCAAGTTGCCGGCAAGGCAAGTCACAACATCCGTGCAAGATGACGCGCAACATTAATTTGCCCTCTTGAAAGCGATCGCTTGACTCAACGCAAACGCATGATTGGAGGCAATTCACTTTCCTCTTTATTTTGCGAAATGGAGCATGATATGTGCTGTAAACGGTTGCGCAACAAATCAGCTTGCTTACAAAACTAGCACACTTGCATAAATAAAGAGGTCACAAATCAGGCATTTTGCAGATCAAAAATCCACCACTGACGAGTCCAGATTGTTTGAGCTGCTCAAAAGTGAGTTGCTACTCTCTTCGTCAGTCATTGTGTGCTAAACACACGCAACACAAGCGCTTTGGGTTCGCTCTCACATGCCCACACAAGCAGCGCTTGGATCGCAACGATTTCGAGCCCGCCGTTGCAGCAGCTCATTCCTGGATTCGCCTCGATCCATCAACACCAGCTCCTGTCCGCTCCCCCGTCCGACAACCTCACTCCACCCCCTCCTCCACACGCACGATGTTCTGCAAGAAGCTCGTTCTCATTGCCGCCACGGCGGCGCTCGCGCTCGGCTCGATCTCGGCCAAGGAGGCGTCGAACGTCCACGTGCGCGTGCACTCGCACGGCAAGAACGTGTGCTCTGGCCCGGGCCAGTCGCCGATGAGCGTCGAGGGCGTGGAAGGCGTCTACTGCGTGAGCGGCCAGGCGTGTGTCGCAAACATCTCGAACGGCGCATGCCCAGGGCCACAGGCGGGTCTCCCGAACGGCGCGGAGTGTGGCAAGGTCAAGACCGGCGTGTACGGCTGCAAGCCCAAGGCGGCGACGCCAGCGCCACCAGCGACGCCAGCGGCGCAGAAGTGCGAGGGCCCGAACTCGAGCCCGATGAGCGTCGAGGGCGTCCCAGGCGTCTTCTGCGTCAGCGGCCAGGCGTGTGTCGCGAACATCTCGAACGGCGCGTGTCCGGGTCCGCAGGCGGGTCTGCCGCACGGCGCGTCGTGTGGCATCGTGCGCACCGGCGTGTACGGCTGCAAGCCCAAGTCGGCCAAGCACCACCACAAGAAG
>JAADXH010001483.1:0-10831 GCA_023337595.1 Globisporangium camurandrum | reverse complement strand
TCGTGCCATGCATGCCATCTGATGCAAATATTTATCTGATGCGAATTGCCTCTGCCGCAAAATATATATCAATGCATATTTATTTCCTTCACATTTTGTGCTCAATCTTCTCCAATCATGCTCAATCGTCTCCAATCTTGCTCAACCTAACAATACATGTTATATCTCGACGCTGCCGCAAAATGGATCGCTTAGAAAAACGAAATCAATAGATTAATTAATGTATATATCCTGCTCAATCTTGCAACGTCATGACAAACTTACATGTACTGTACTGTACCCTGTTGCGTATATCCTTAAAAATCGATAAATAATTAACCATGAAACAACACGGGGCCAAAACGCAAACACTTCAACAGCTAATACAATGGCGTGAAAATACACAAATGTACATTGCATAGTACTAGACATGCATCAATTGTAATCATAACTAAATACAACCTAAATGTTACTCTTTTAAACAAAGCAACATGTAAAGCACAATAACGGTAAAAGACGAGATATATTGTACCACTCCGTTTTGAAAAGTAAGTTGACGTTTTAGGTTGTCGAAAAAAGAGGTTTGTGTAACAAAATACGTTTATATGTATCTTCTCTTGTATACCTGACTTCAACTTGCGCTAATAGTTCAATGTTAATTGTCCGAACTAAAGTCCAACAAACTTTACAGTGAAATTCGTCGGAAGATACGCATTGACATGTTAACTTACAAATCACTCGGATTTGTATGGAACGTTTTCTTTATTGAAGCTATGTCCGACGCATGAAAGTATTGTTAAATCGACAAAATTTATCAAAAAGCATAATCTCATTAAGCAATATGAACAATCATATTTCGTGTCTTATCACTTTACACTTTACATTGTACACATTTTGGTTCTGTACATTTGCCCGAAATACACGTTTCATGAAATACTGCAAAGCGTATGTGTTATGCTATTGATTTGTATAATACAGTACATACACACACATTTCATTCGACATATCGAAATGCACATTGGACTGACGACGATGCAAGGAGAAGTACTCAGTATCGCAAATGCATACCACAGACCATTCACGAACGAATCAATACAACATTTGGTCGAAAGCATACACTTTCTATAGGTATGGTGCGGGTCAAAGATTGAAAGAGTAAATTATATAATGGTTTGAAATGGTATTCGTGCGGAAGGGTATATTTAAGGAGACAAAATTGTCGAATTACGAGTCTTGTAAAGAATCATACGAGGGCAATTACCAGCGTCTAGGATGTGATAGGTTCAATAGTCATTATGTGCTCACGTTCTGCAGGAATGTGTCAAGCATAGCCACATCTTAGAACAGACGTTCTAGAATGCGTGCTTCATATTTGTGTAGTCGATAAAAATGTAGTCATGCAAATACACGCACGCATACAGATAACGAACCAGCTGCATAACCTCGCTGCCCCATTGCTAAAACAAACTGCTTTGTAACTAAAAGTACACGTAGTCAATATTACTCCATCATGCATGAAGCACACTCGGTCTTGCTCAATTCTACTAAGAGCTATTCTTTTACTATAGGCTTGTATTTACCGCAACAAAATCACTGCTGCACAAATACACCATTCGAGAACATATTGTATCAGTGCATTCCACATCAATCTTCGTTAATCTTACTGAATCTTGCAAAATCATACAAAATAGAAGTTTCAAATACATAACATAAATATGGAGGGGCTCCTGAAGGTTTGGTACACATCGTTAACGAATAGTCAACGAAGTTGTGAGTACAGCGGATGCAATTCACTATGCAGCCGATCAGACCATCGGCTAATCAAACGACGTCAAAACGCACAAAAATTGAAGTTATTTAGTCGATCACATTTTTCAAGAACTGTTTGACAATGCTTATAACCCATGATTACAGTGTGAGTATAATATATATTTCGTGCAATTTAGATAGTGCTTCGTAATACTTTTGTTCAAAGTGGTCTCTTATTACAGGATGTAGGAAATATGCAGTGACATGAATGCGCGGTGCAGTGCTCTCGAGATGCAGCACTATTGCAGCAACCGCGCTCGCTCAGAACGTACAAACCACAAGATCAATGTGAGAGAAACAATAGAGAGAGATTATGAGAGAGAGAAAGCGAGGGCATGCATGAAACACGGAATCATTTTCGCCTTGCGTCCACCTCACGCTTGACACTCAAACTCACTCCACCTAGGGAGTGTCTGTGCACCACGCGTTGTCGTTTCCATTGCCACCACACTCCATGACGCCATCGGTCCCTTCCTCGTCATCGCTGTCTAATAGCAGCGCTTGTGCGCCAGCACTCGCTGTTCCAAACCCATAGCTGCTTTGCATAGCGCTATGCTTGCGCCGCCGCACGACGCCGCGGTAATGCTCAATTCCATGCTGCACGAGCGCTTCGCCGGTGGCGATCTGCGCAATGTGCTCGGCGTTGTCGAGCTGCAGCTGCTCGTACCGCGCCATGCCCAAACGCTCTAACATCGCATGCGCAGCACCTGTATTGGCACTGCCGCCTACGAGCGTCAACACTGCGAGCGCGACAAGCAGCAGCGGCGCGTGTGTCGCAAACCCGCGTCCGAGCACATGCACCACGCGCAGTGGCGTCCAGAGCGCTGCGAACGCAGTGCGGTCCGTAGCTGCAGTGTCGTGGAGCAGCAACACAACGTTGTACGCCAGTGCAAACTGCAAGCGCGTTTGAAACAGCGTCATGTGCAACAGACTCTGCGTCGTTGAGCTCTGATGCGACTGCAGCGCGTACTTGCGGACTGCTTGTAGGTTCAACAGACTCGTTGATGCACACGTTGCAGCGTAGAGCAGCAACGCAAACACGAGAAGCTCGGCTGCGCTCGACCCCCACGATTGTACGACCGCGTGGACGAGCGATAGCGCATCGCTCGACGGCAGTGGGATCATGCATTCGCTCCAGACGATGATGGTCGATGCAGCAGCGCAGACGCCAGTGCATGTGACTATGACTATCTCACTCGCACAGCGGCGGACGCTGACGAGCGTTGTTGAGTGGACAGCTGACGATGACGGCAGCAGATCGCAACGAGCAGCGCGGGTCTGCAGCAGCTCAGCTTGTACACAGAGCTCGATCCACGCGTGTTCTGTGCGCCGACGCTCTGCAAGCGCTTGCTTGACGCGGCTATGGAGCGCGACAACTTCGTCGAGCGTCGGTGTGCACATCGCTGACGCAAATAGCGAGTTGAACACAGGCGCTGACGTGCGGCGACTCGTACTGTGCATCATCGACCAGGACGCAGCGCTAGTCTGCGTTTGATGCAGCGACGACGAAGATGTTGCTGCTTGGACACGCTGCAGTCGACGAGCGCTTGTGTTGCGAGCAGCAAGCGCTTGGACTTGCGACAGACACGTCTTGACGAACTGCATGTCGCCCGTGAGGATGATCGCGACGCTTTCTGCTTGCAGCAGACGATCGTAGCAGTCGTGCACAGCGTCAACGACGTCGTCGAGTGCAGCAAATGCCGCTTCATGGTCTGCGTGAGTGTATACAGCGCGAAAATACAGCGCTTGGAGCTGACGTGATGGGCACCGGAGCGCATAGAGACTGCGTGGGACGTCGACGAGGCCGTAGCCAAGCAACACGACGAGCCCGAGCAGTCCGTACGCATTGCTTGTGGCCATTGCAAGCCCGACGGCGCCAAAGACGGAAAAGTGGCCGACAAACACGAGGTACGCAAGCGCTGCTGCGCCACCTGCGCCGACGAGAGACCAGTTCAGTACGAATCGCTTGAGCGAGTGCTTGACGCGCTGCTCGAGCACGAATTCGCCACTTTGATCAAGCTCGGTCAGGAACGGCAGTGCGACCCAGCTCAGGAGGAACGAGAGCCAGTACAGCACTTGCCACGTCCATAATAGCTGTGTGCGATCGCTGTTGGCACTGTCTGTAGTATCGCCAGCATCGACCGTAGCATTGGCAGCTGTGAGCACGTTCGCTGCCTCTGTGAGTGCTGGGAAGCCATTCTGCGCGAGGTCGATCGGAAGCAGCAAGAGCACGAGGAAGCCGAGGACCCAGCTGACGAAAACGGCTGCGAGGACGGGTGGCGCAACGTGCGCATCGCGGAACTGTGCAAGCAGCCACCACGTGAATCCCAGGAGCGATGACAACTGCAGCAGCGTCGTGAGCAGCGCCATGGGTACTTTGATCCAGTCTGACTGTCGGACAAAGCACAAATGTGAGAGTTGTGCGAATCAATTCGAGTGATTAGCAAATGTCGCGATCTATCAATGGCGACTTTTCACGGTCAAGGTTATAAATATTACATATTATTATGAAAGTGAGAAAGAGAAAGGAAAAGAGAGAGAGAAAAAGAAAAAGAGAGAAAGAGAGAAAGCGAGACAGCAACGCACAAACACAAACACGTAAATTCCACACCGCTATTGCAACGCGACTGTGTATTTTGCAGTCGCCAGTCACCCATCGCTCCTTCGAACGTCGCTCGCACGCATGTCGACACAAACATCATCACGACTCCTCTCCTCATCGTCGTCGTCCTCCTCTTCTCTACCATCCTCCTCCTGTCTTGTCCCTCCTCCTCCTACAATGTTTTGCTGCCTCTCCTCATGATCGTTATGCTGCTGCTCTTTGTGTAATGGAAAGATCTTGGAGCGCAGCCTGTAGACAACTTCCATCGCGGTCGGGCGCTTCGCTGGCTCCAAGTCCAAACACTCGCGCGCCAACGCGACGAGCGCCGGTGGACAATCATCCCGAAAACTCGGGAGTAACTTGCCTTCAGCCACGAGATGGACAATCTGCATGCTCTTCATCTTGTGCGTCGATGGTTCTTGACGGTCTCTCTCTTTCGTATTACGACTACTCGGATTTACAAAGCCGTAGGGTAACATGCACGTATCGATCTCACTCAAGACGATCCCGAACGAAAAAATGTCCGCCTTCTCGTCATAGCGCTTGCCTTCGAGCACCTCGGGTGCGCTCCACAAGATCGTCCCGACGCCATTTGTCATCGTATCGTCGATCGACGTCTCGCGGCTCAGGCCAAAGTCACTCAGTTTCGCACGCAAGTGGCGATCGAGCAACACATTCTTCGATTTCAAATCGCGATGGATGACGATTGGCGACAACGAGTGCAAATACACGAGCGCTTCCGCAATGTCGGCGGCCATGCGGCGTTTCTCGCGGTGCCACGTCAAATTCGACGCGCGCGTGGCCGCGAGCACAGTCTCTAGATCGCCACGCTCTAGATATTCGGTCACAGCACAGAGATGCAGCAACGACTGCCACGCGACGCCACAGAACGCAACGATCCGTGGATGTTCCAAAACCGACGCCAAGCGGATCTCGTCGGTAAACCGTTCGAGCGCAGCGACGTCTTCGCGCTTGGACGCCAACAAACACTTGAGTGCGACGTACTGCGACTCGTACTGGCCGAGCCAGACTTCGCCGTTCCCGCCTTTCGACAATACGCGCAAGAACGTCAGCTGTGTGACCGAAATGCGTTTACTGACGATTGACGGGTCGCCGACAAACCGTCTTAAGATCTGGGACTTCGTACACAGCGCGTCGTTCGAGAGCGTCGGGTCCGTTGCGCCAGCGCTCCCGACGCCACCGGCCGTGCGCGCAAACGCACTTGCATCCATCGGCAACGCGCCTTGGCGCGGTGACTGTGGCGGTTCATGCGACAAGAGCCGCGACGACGAGTACCACTCGTCGTGCGACTGCAAGCGCGAGTCGCCGTCGTACGCATGGTGGCGACGGTCGCGCACGCGGCGCTGGAGTGGCTGGAGCTTGTGCTGGACGACGTAGTACAGCGTCCCGGCCAACGCGCCAGCGACCGCGAGCAGTAGAATCACGAGCACCGCGGACGTCGTTGAGAACGTCTTTGCGTTCGGCACGGCTGCAAACCGGAGCCACGCGTCGAGCGCTTGACCAGCGGCCGGGACGCACAAGCTCGTGTCTTGGGCCGTGCGTGCGCGACACGGAATGATCACGCGGTTCATCGTTTCACACGCTGACATCCCATTGAACGGCGCTGGCGTCAAGTGGATCGCAAAGAGCCGAATTGTCGCATTTGCGATCGTATGGTCGCGTAGAATCGGCGCTGGGAGATCGTCGGCGCCGCCGTCTTCGGCCCAGAACGCACCGTCGCTTCGTTGTACGGTTACAAGTGGTAGCGTCGTGTTGATGACACAGCGCGTTGCAGCAGCAAGGACGTCAGTTGGACAATACTGGAGGAATCGACTGTTCCCGCCACAGTTGCTCATTTGGCATGTCGAGCTTGCGTTTGGGAGCGTCTGTGTGTTCTGGACGAGCTGCTCGACGACCTGTGCGTCGAGCATGATGTCGGCCATCGTGCTGGAGCACGGCGTGAGGATTTGTGCGAGCGTATTGCGCGACGTGAGTACGAGGCCCGCGTCCCAGAGCAGCGCACGCTGCTGAAGGCCGGTGAGGAGACCCCACGAAAGGGACGGGAACTCGCTCAAGCGACTCTTGACGTCGGGCGTGAGTGCGTCGATGGGGATGTCGAGTGCTTCCGGTTGTTCACCTTGGAGTGCTGCGTGGTAGAACCGCGCGACGAGGTCTGCGCCGCTGCGGCCGTGTGCTGTTGGCAGCGATACTGCTGCTGCTGCTACTGCTGCGAGGAATGTGAGCGTCGCGGTATGGGATGTTGGGCGATAGATGCGACGACGACGACGTCGGTGGTGGTGGCGACCATCGCGCGGCGATGGCGCTGTCATCGTTGCTGTGGATAGCTGTGCCATCCTGCACGTAGATGTACGTGTACGTCAGTGCGCGTTCTTCGTTGCAAACTACCTCGAACTTTCACAAGCCGTTTGTGACTGGACTTGATGCTTGTGTGTAGCGTCTATCGCGCGTGATGGAAAATAAAGAACGTGAGTTTATGTCGTGTCTTCGCAAACACAAACAAAGTGCACACACAAAATATATTTCGCAAATGTATTATAACAGAACAAAAGCTCACACGTGCAGCACGCACATGGCGATCACTTTGTACTTGCACCGCATGGCGCGTGAAGTGGAGATGCCTGCAACGCGGATGTGGTCAATGCCGAAGCAGCGGGATTGCTAGGAGTCCTTGTAGGTATGTTTTCTCCTGTAGTGTGCAATGCAATATCGTATCTAAATTTAACGACTTGATATACAGTCGTTTGACCATCCAGCAAACAAGCAAGTTTGCGCACCAGCGCACACAACACATGCCGTAGATGAGTGCCTCGGCGTCTGCAGCAGTCGCAGCAGGAGCGCGGCCAAATGGTGCCAAGCAGTCCGTATCATCTCCGACTGCCGCGGCTGCTGCGAGTGCTACTGCGTTCGCCACTGAGCTCGAGCGCAAGCGCAAGCTCGTGCGGTCGGTGCAAATCCTGCAGCAAGCAACGAAAGAGCAGCATTGCAGTGAAGACGACCTCGTGCAGGCGCTGACGGTCGTCGCATTTGCAGATGGCGAGTACGTCTACTGCCAAGGTCAGTCCGAGCGCGACGTGTACTTTATCGAAGAAGGTCGCGTGCTCATCACACAGCGGCGCGCAGGGACTGGCCCCGCGCGCGTCGCTGCGCAACGGCGGTCGGTGCAAGAGGCCGAGCTCGAGATCCAGATCATGGCGTACGAGGAGCTCGAGTACTTTGGTGAGATGGCACGACTCCAGAACGTCCTGCGCAAGTCGAACGCAGTCGCAAGCGGCGGCACAACGTGCATGGTCCTCCGCGTCGACGCGTTCGACGTGCTGCTCGCGCCGCTGCAGTCGCTCATGATGTATCGGCACCTCTTGCGCGCGCATGCGGTCCTCGAAAAACACCGACTCTTTCGCGACTTTACAGCAGCGCAGCGACAGTACGTGCTCAACCACTGCAGCATCGAGGCGTATACAAACAACGACGTCATTGTCGAACAGGGCGTGCTAGACGACCGGTACTATATCCTCACGGAAGGCGAAGCAAATATTGTCATTGATGAGTTTGTACCGAACGCTGACTCATGCGTAGCGTCGCTTCAATCAAGTAGCAGTAATACCAATACCAATACCAATAGCAATGGCACGCTGAACGATGCAACTACGACAGATGCCGTGCGACATGGCGACGGCCGTCGGGGTCGCATGCAAGCGTCCGTCGTGGCCACCAAGTCATTGTATCAGGGCTTTGGCGAGATGGGACTGCTCGACAAACCACGGACGGCGCACGTCGTTGCGCGTGGCGATAAAGTCGTCTGTGCTGTCGTGCGGCGCAAGGACTTTATCGCTGCCAGCCAGCTCTTACTGCTTAGTGGAAGTAATCACGCGACAGCGCTGGACGCGGACGCTGAGTCGTTACTCGCAACGACGTTGATTGAAGAGTGGAACCTCGCAATCAATGCGCGGCACCTCCACCTATCGAATCCACACGTTGCGCACTACCTCGTGACGTTCATCAAGAAATTCAAAGCCGCATACAATCAAAAGTTTGTCGGCAAGACGATGTACCTCGATTTCCTACGGCGCTTGCACCACGAGCCAGCATTAGGGGACGACTTTGAATTCCTCACGTCCCGCATTGCGTGGGACTCCCCTGCTTCTTCGCTTAGTATCTTACGGTCCGAGACACGCCGCATTCTATCGGCGCCATCGGCAACTCGAACACCTGCAGAGATGAGTTTCATTGGCCGCTTGATCGAATCGGCAGCGTTCCTCGACAAGTTTTCGATGCCACCGAACGTCGATCGGCATAAAGTCGCGCGCCATCTTGGCAAAGTCGTGAGCTTCTTGAACGTCGCTAAAGACATGTATCTGTTTCGACAAGGGAAGATCGAAAGTCGTGCGTTTTTGATCTTACGCGGGAAGATCCACATCGTTAATGAAGACGTGAACGCACTCCATACAGTGAAGCACTACGAGGTTATCGCAACGCTCGCCGCAGGTGATTCGTTTGGTGAGTTGTCGCTCGTCACGCGTCTCCAACGGTCCGCAACAGCGATGGCGCCGTGCGACACGGACCTCGTTGCGATCGACCGTGAGCAGCTCCAGCAACTCATGGCAGCGCTCCCGGGCGTCGACGTGCGCCACGAGATGGTCGAACGCGCCGAGTTCCTCTCTCGTCTTGATTTCTTTCGTGGTGTCGGGAGTAGTGACTTTGGTCAGTGCATTCGCGTGGCGCATGATATGCAACAGGTCGTGTATGAACCACATCATGTGTTCTTGCGAGAAGCGAGTCACTTGCGGACGCTGTATATAGTCAAGAGCGGTGAGATCGCAGTGTTCCTCAAGCAAAATGTACCACTTGCAACGACGCTCGCAGCAACGACAGCGACAAATGCTTCGTCGTCTGCAGCGGCAGCGACCGCTTCGACGAATAGCATCGGACCGACGCGCTCAGTGCTCGTGCGCGTCGCGACGATCGGGCCACAGGAGTTCTTTGGCGTTGCGATCGCACTTGCAGCGATCACTGGCCTCGCGCCACTTGCTGCGAATAGCGTTAGTGGTACAGCTGCTGCCGTTTCCCAACAGCAGCAACAGCAACAACATCCACTGTTGACGGCCACGACACAGTCCGAGCTTGCCAGTACAGTGTTCATGTGCTGCACGAGCGTGACGGTGCTCGAGCTCTCGGAACGCGGGTGGCGCCGCCTCACGCCACCGAGTCTCCACGTCATTCGGAATGCAATTCTCGAGCGCAATCGATGGCACCATGCGCTCGTCGACGCACAGAACGACCTGGCGCCACCGACGTACTACCACATCGACAAGCCGTGGCACGTCCTTGTGCGGGCGAACCCTGTGACGAAAACGCTCGAAGCGCGTCAGCCGACGCACCTCGTGCGGCACGTCCGCGATAAGAATACCAAGACAACGATGCCGCCGCAGCAGCAATCAAGCGGCACGAATCCATCGTCGCCGTGTGCGTTGTTCACGTCACTTGGTACGTCGAGAGCGAGTCGTAGCGGTGGCAGCGACAGCACACTGTCAACAAATCGAGCAACAAGTCCACGACGGCAAGAGAGTCTACGCCACGACCAGCAGCAGCAGCTATTTAATGGGGCTCCGACATCGCACTCAGCTTCTTTGCCTTCTTCTCCAGCTGCTGGAAAGTCGCCACGGTCCCCATCGTTTGCAACAGCCATGAATGGACAGCTAAACCATCACCACAACAATATCCACAGCAATAGTCTCCTCGGTGGGTCATTTGCATCGTCCAACTCGCCGCGCTCCGGTGCTTGGACGCCGCATCCGCCATCCCATTGTGCGAGCGCTGCTACTGCGAATGTGTCACTCGCACTGCCGTCGTCGACAGCAGTGTCATCGCTGGTATCACCGACGCGGTCACGCACTGCAACGAGTAGCAGCACTAGTTTTGTCCGCATCCTTGCGCCGATCTTGCCGCAGGCTCTGTCACCGAACACCAATAGTTTGAATCCAAGTCCAAACAAAGCGGGACGCAATGTACGGTCATCTCCAGGTCGCACAGATTCCTCATCTAGCAGTCCATCAAAAGCGTTCGAAGCGATGTGGAAGCTACCGCGACGGCCGTCGCTGCATTAGAGATAGCGCGAGCGTGAGAGAGCGTGGGTATGGCATGCACCTATCGGTCGCACCAAGTAACTACCGTTGGTAGTCGCGTCGTGGTACTCGTCCTCCATCACATTGATGTTGTTCCACAGACTTACAACAAGAACGAGAGAGAGAGAGAGAGAGAGAGATATCGAGCACTCAGACTTACAACACAATCGTCAGTCGCAAACGACCGCAGTCGACGACTTACTTGAGCTCGCGTATTCCCTGGCCATTGCGGCGTCCTTGCGTATATCCTCTCAGCAGCAGCAGCACAGACGCAAGCACTAGCGACGTCACCAACGATGGC
>JAADXH010001482.1:0-10846 GCA_023337595.1 Globisporangium camurandrum | reverse complement strand
CATCTCTCTCTCTCTCTCTCTCTCTCTCTCTCTCTCTCTCTCTCTTTCTCTCTCTCTCATTTCTCCTACAACAAGATCTCATCGTGGTAACTCTGCGTCAGTGTCTTGTGCGGCAACACGACGCAATTCCGAATACAAATCTCTGGGTTCGCGACCACGGACACGCCAAAGATCGTCACGTCCCGCACCAACGCCGTCTCGGCCGACTGCACGCGGATCTGCGTCGCATTCGGCGCTTGGCCTTCGACACGCGCCCACTGCCCGACGATCGAGTTCCACCCAATGACACTGAACAGCACGCACGCGTGGTCTTTGATCGTCACGCCCTCTAGGACGATCGAATGCGCGACGCGGACACCGGGTCCGATCGTCACCCCAGCTGCGATGCTGACGTTCGGTCCAAGCTTCGCAGTCGCATGGACCTGTGCCGTTGCATCGATCACGACGTTCCCTTCAATCTGTGGCTGGGCTTTCCCACCATTCGTGCTCAGCGCCGAGGGGTTCGTGTACCGAAACCGCTGCATGTACAGCTCTGAGCACGTAATCGCCATCCCAGGCGTCTTGATCTGGCACCAAAAGTCCCCGGTCTCGTATAAAAACAGCGCACCGGACCCAGCAAGCGGCAAGAGGACGTCCTGTTCCAACCGCAGTGTGTCTAGATTTGTAAATTCTGGAAATAATTTCGCCACGTCAAAGTCAACAATCACATCCGCACGTTGCGATTCCGACTGCAAGCGCTGGCGACTGAGTGAATTCCCCACGCGGATCAACGTCTCGAGCACGGCGACGTCTAAAATGTAGATCCCACAATTGATAATGTCGCTCACAAACGTCTCGGGCTTCTCGGCCCAGTGCAAAATCTCGTGGGTCGTCGCGTCCTGGACGAGGCAGCCGTACTTGAGTGCTTCATCGTGGAACACGCGCTTGCCGAGCACAGTGCACGTCCCAGCGTGGCGCAAGTGCGCGTGCATCATTTCGGTGAGAGGGAACGAACAGCAAATGTCGCAGTGGAGAACAAAGAGCGACGCGGGATTGCCCTGGAGGATCTCGTCCTGGAAGAATCGGATGCCACCTGCGGTCCCCAATGGTTTCGTTTCGCGCATGTATCGGATTTGGACGTTGAAGCGACGCGCCATCGCGTCAAAGAACCGCGTAAACAGTCCTTCGTCGTACGACCCGATCATGACGATCTCAAGCAGGTTCGGGACGCGCGCACACGCTTCGACGTGAAAATATAGCATCTCACGGCCCGCGATGAGGAACAGCGGCTTGGGGAGATCGAGACTCAGTGGCCGAAAGTGATTGCCCTGTTGATTCGGTCCGCCGATGAGGATCACGGCTTTCGACCGTGGGAACACGGGTTCGCTCTCCGGTGACGGCGACGGATGTTGGTGCATGTTTGACGTAGTAATGTAGTGTGCTGTTGTTATGTGCTGCAGTGCTGGTGATGCACGAACGCACGCGTGGGGATGGTGGCAACGGCAGCGCGCGCTTATTGCGCCGATCCAGAGTTGGATGTGGAATGCTTCTTTTTGTGCAAACGTTAAAAATATATAATCAAATAAAATCATGATGTACTTTTCGATTTTCCGACATGGTCACAACAGCCTACGATAGGCATCACGGAAAGACCTCGAATATTTCATGCAGTAATGACGTATCCACGGTGTTAAACATACCTCTACTCCCAGTAATATTTCATAAAATACCGATGAAGTTAACGAGTCTCTTTTACCTCGACTTTAAACGTTTGCTATTGCCTTGGATTCAAAAAAGTTTGACACTTTTTTCCAATTGAATATGCATACTGTGTGTGATAGTTACGTACTTACGTAATACAGTTCAAATACGTATAGAAACAGTGATGCTACCTTTTGCAATAACAGTTCGGTGAAGGGGACATGTTGTCTTATACAACGTCTATTCACATGTTGTCGTACACAGCATACGGACTAGAGGTATGAACATGGGCTCACTGATACTGCTTTTTAGTCCAATATATGGCCAAGTCGTATGCGATAACTGTTGCACACTTTACCTCGTACACAGCATGGACATCATCAAGTCGAGTAGCGTGAATCCATCCTTAATAAATTGCTATTCGATTTTTGAGTGTATCAAGTGCTCGAGTGGTCTACTAGTTTAGTGAAGCTTTGTATTGTGAGTCATAAAATTATTGTACGTTATAGTGGATGTATATACGCTCGTTGCTTGTTCGCTTGACATAGAGGTTGTAGTCATAACTGTTCGATAAGTGCGTCTAGACATTAAACATTCATACCTTTTAACCGCACTCTATGCGTCCCATAGTCAATGTAAAAATGTACATTGTGTGGCACTTTTGTGGGGCTAATCAATACATATAACCCACTTCACGGAATTTCATCGATATTACTCACACTAAATTCAAGAGAAAAAATAAATTACATGTCTAAGCTCCGCATTAATATGTGATGCACCGACCAACAGCCCTTTTCTTACGAATTGCATCGTAGGACGAGAAATATGTATCTAATTTAACAGTACGAAAATAAAACTGATACACAAAATGTTTCAATCGGCTTAGTCATGACTATTGAGCTTGCATTGTTCGTAGCCGTATTCTCCAAACATAACATTTGCCATAGCATTACATTTAACAACCCTACAATAACCATCGTATGAACATCTCTTTAGCGCACATTTTAAAAACGATTCAATCATAAATATGCAACTGCCATATACAACGAACCGGATTCTTTGGATGCCGTTCGCTACTGTTGGTGATTTCTTTGTTGATGATCAATGTTAAATGTACGCTTTGACATTTGCAATGTATTGAGTCTTGCACTGTTTCTATTAATACATCACCATGTTAGTCATATGAGACGTAATACTGTCTGTTTTTGTGAGCTGCTCGTAGCACACATATTCCACTTTTGCTAAATCGCGTAATTATTGGCAAATACATCTATTCAATTATATGTTATGTTACGCACAGGACAATTTTCCTATCAATATATTTATACCGCTTGACAGATTTCGCACTAATAACACTTAGTCTCGTAAAATATTTACTTTATATGTTTTTGTTTGGCTGAAGCTTGTCTTTATCAAGTACAGGCTCAGTAAAAATGCGAAAAATATATATGTAAGCACAAACATTTGGGCATATATTAACGAGCTCTATATGTTTTACTTGTTGTGAATATAAAAGATGCTGGTGAATTATACCAATCGGTCAATGTATTTTTTGTCCCACCTCAAAAAGCACAAAATATCATTTTCAGACGTATTTTTAGCTCATACGTGTGGTGCGTTTGCATTTCAATAGCTACATACGCATTACCACGCGCCTGTCCATTCGAGAATACGGCTTTGATGATAAATATTAAGAACCTACTCTTTGACTAGCATCAATTCCGAAAAAGGGTTTTGGTAAGTATACTGGACGTAGTGCATTAAATCAGCCCATCAAATGATAATGCTTCTTTTAAGGATGTACTACACTAACGTTACGTCAGCTTTTCGACAACACGCGCGAAAATAATCATGGAGCTTGGAGCAATCGCATTGTATAATTACGCATGACGTGCTGTCTCAATGATAGGGTTTATTATGTGGCATTAATATGCGAAAAATATCTCTTCCACCACAACCAAAAAGACATACTTGGTATTGCGTAGCTCGGTAACATGTTTCCTTCGATTATTTTACGACTCAACAGCAATTGTGGTGTGAGCGCCGTGCGATTAGAAACACACACTTCAGGTAGCATGTACAATAACGTATATGCAAATTGTATATTAATATATATAACAAAGTCGTATTGTATACGTAGTAGTCTCGTGCATAGTTATCGATATGATTACATTTCAGCGGTTAGCTACACTATTGTTTAAGCGTTTTAGTAATTAAAAGACAAGCAATAAAATAATAAAGCGTTAGTTAAATATATGAATGAATACTGTAGCACATACATTATGTTATTTCTATCAAGCGTGCTTAAGAAAATGCGTACTTGTCGCATATTTCTATTTTATTGTATACATTAACTACGCCAATTCCAGCGCGTCAAACCCTTCTATATGTAGTTGTTATGTATAGTATTACACATTTCTCAGCTTCATATTTTCTCTTTTTGAAACGATTATCTACATACTGCAATTATCGATAAAGCAAATGATGTCGCTGGCTTATTGGACAAAACCAATTGCTTTAAAGATTGCTGTTTGTAAAACTAAATGACATGGATTTATTCATATATGTTGTCCGCATCGTTGCAAGTGGACTTTTTATTTGAAAAATGGCACATTTACATTTCTTGAATAACGTATTAGTGGCAGACGCCCGCTTGAGACTTTAGATCGACAATTATAATTATCAAACTGCAAAACACATATTTGACGTGCACAACATCATCGAGGTTAAAAATACTATTCTGTAGACCAAAAATATACTCTCTTGATAATCTGATTTTGTGAGATAATTGTAAGTAGCGATCACGTTGATCAGGCAGTACCAATTGAAAGGTGCTCTCGCGACCCATACGAGCTGCCAATTTTAGTGTGTACGGATCTACCCACACAGTCTAGAAAGTGAACCCTTTTTCTGTAACAGCACTTAAAGGACAGAGGTTGTACGAACTAGTAATTCAAATACTCGTTTTTGCGTATTCAATGACAAAACTTATAAAGCGCGCTGTTGTGGCAAAATTGCAGACGAATTATGATTATCAGCACTCTAATACCTTTAACGTAGCCTGTAAAAGCTGTTAAACGTATGCATGCGTGTATTTTTGACAATTCATTTTTACTGTAACGGAAAATATTTTACTACTAATCGATTCTTCATTATTGACAAGAAGCTTACCTATGACTAGCTAATTGAGCTTGTACTTAAAAAGTGTCGTTGCAGTTAATCAATTCATGAAAATATTTGGTGACGTTTCCGTTTCACATAATCTAATTAACAAATTTGTCTAACACGCGTATAAAACACATCAAGCGCAGTATTTATTTATAGTTAGCTCATAGGTAAATTGCCATTTGCACCTACACTACTTTTCGACTAAATGACATTGCAAGTGCACACATGTATCATAACAACGCTATTTGTAGTCGGATTTATAAAGTAGACAACTAAATAGAACCATTTGCTATATATATATATGCCAACGCACTATCTTGGTGGGTGCTAACTTTTAATGCGCTTATGGGACGACAATGCGTTTTTAGGTATATATCCTGTCTTTCCTGGCATACAAGAATACGAGCTGGCTCCCAGCTGTATACATTATATTATCCTTGCTATAAAATTTTGACTTGGAGAATATGCTCTTAAGCTGTTTTGTTGGCATGTGTGCCCTAGTTTGTGGATTGTAACTAGGATAGTAAGTTGCAAATGTTAGCATTGACTAGCACCTTCATGGCCGCATGTTGTCTTCGAAGACATGTTTTTTCGAGCTAAGAAAAGATTCACAATTACATACTTAAATCAAGATATATGATTTCGCACTTGCCTTTTCACACATTTTTGACTGGCATGTCCGTTAGCTCTCTGCATCCAACAGTTTCGTAAAAAGACAAAACGCGGCTGCACACACATCATTCACATCCAGAATCATGCCGACGCAGCAATCGACCTCTTATTCGAAGATTTGTGCCGTCGAGAGCAAGCGAGACCAAGCGTGCAGCTGCAGCAATCCAGGACGACCGAGATGCAACGCAGGTTGCAGCGAGGTATGCGTGCATGTGTGTGTTGCTTGCGCAGTGCATATCGATTGTTTTACTAACGCTCGCTACGAACACAGAGCAAAGCGACGCGCAATTAAGCCGAGCCGATCTCGTCCAAACATTCCGCGTTGGATAGCCGTGCATGCGTGCCGTTGACTGGACGAGCCAGGGTGGGTATGGACTTCATGATGCGTCACACATATACATCCAACCAGGAGCGAGCGTGGCGAATAGCGTAAGAGGTGTCGACATTTCTGAAGGCGACGATGCTTTCGCCGCGTGGTTTACTACGCATGACACTGTGACACAGTCACAGATGACACCTCGCATCACGGAACAAGTTTTGTTACAGCGCTCGTCGCAGCTGTCACCTGCGTCTAACGTCTCGTCGCCTCCGCACGCCGCCACGCTACTTGCAAGTGCTGTGGCGCCTGCACAAAGAATTTCCGCGTCGTCCTCGTCTGTGCTTGTTACTGTCGTCGAAGTAAGTCAAGCCACAGCATAAACAACACAGTCAGCTGTCCGTGCGGTCCTCTCTGCGACACAGTTCCGTGCTGCTGGCGTGCGTCGTTATTATCTCGTTCTCGTCGCTGTTGTTCGATGTTGAGGGCAAAGAGGAGGAGAGAAAGACGGACAACAGAGGTCATGGCGATCACGATGAGCATGCAGAATCGAAATTCGACATCGAGATGGCGCAACATGACTACGACGTCCCGGGTAGCGATCAACTACCACCCATTCCACCTCAAACTGCAGTTACCAATACTGACCAGCAAGCTGATCAGTACGGAGACAACGATGTTGTTCAGGCACCGCCACTAAACCCCAGCGACGCAAACTACTTGGACGCTGGCGACAAGATTAAATACTATGATTTGGATGGCGGTGACGAAAGTCTAAGCGTTGCGATCGAACAAACAACACAATCAACGCACCAGCAGCAAGTTGACGACGATGACGAGGAGGTCGTAGATGGCGAAATGTGTCAGCAGCGTTTTTTTTAAGTATCGGCGGCGCTGTGCGCATTGCGTTGTGATCAACGGGACAAGCCGGGCTGTGTAGCATGCCGTGTTCCAACGTCTAGGCCACATGTGAATTAGACGACGAACAATACCCGGGACTGGCGACCTACAGTTGTGAACCGCATCGCTCGATCGCGCGAAAGTATGAGTCACTTTTTGCACTGTTCTTGCACTTTTGCCATCCCGATATGTGGATGTCGATCCCATTAGAATCCAAGTAATACAAACTACAACAACGCACTACACAAACACAAATGATCCTCACGCGCCAGCGCCAACACTAGCAACGCCATGCGCCGCTGTCGAGACCCTCGAAGAGTACAAGGGACGAATGCGGCTGCAAGAGCCAATTCAAGCACACAATGTCGCCATAGCAGTCGGTTTGCTGGTTGGCCACATGCTGTGCTCGCACATGCGCGGCATTTCTCATCACTCACGTGATACCCCGGGGGGCGTTGCCAGCAGGCTAGTTCTTCGCCGTCATTTCACGCACTAGGTTCTACGTGATCCTCTCGAACTTGCTCTTTGTAAACAACAATACCCGATGCAGCTCGAAGGACAAAGGTTCGAAATATAGACCAATTGTGTTGACTCATATAGCGACATTTCGTAGTTCATGGGACTTGACGCTACACCTGTAGTTTGACGAGGGCGTCTTGGAGTCCACATCTCGTCACAACACGACACGGGAAATCATGCCAGACATATCGCACAGATTTGGGACCAAGTTGTTAACGCTATTTGCTGCTGTGTCCGCGTACTACATAACGAATGTATTTTCGTGTTCTTGGTCATGTTGTATTTGACAACATATTTGACAGAGTAAAAACATGTTGCTTTATGTGACAGATTTGTAATCTACTTGGGGAAACAGCAGCACGATGCCGACTGACCGGCACTGGACAACAAAACTGGACAGTATGCAGCTTTTTGGCGATATGTGGCGCGTTGTCGCCATTGATCGTTTCTATACGAGCGTAGTGCTGCTGTTGCAGCTACTCTGCATCAAGGTCTACGCTGTGGAAACGATTATGTTAAACTGAACCGGAAACTGCGTCGGCGTGAAGGACTCCTCATCAACACACACTGTAGTCTGTCGCCGCGGGAGGTTCAAGATGGCGCGTTCTGTGGAAGCCCTACCAATGCTTGTGCTTTCCTGGGATGACAAGAAACTTGTGCATTACTTCTTGAGCACCGGTGCTGTTGAATGCATCGCGTCTGTCGGATGTCGCATGCGTGGAGGTGGTGTAGAGGCAGTGCAGAGCCCGCGAGTTTTTTACGAGTGCAATGGAATTTTGGGAGGAGTTGATTGTCATGAACAGCTCTGTTTGCCAGCATTCTAAGTTTCCGCTTCCAAAAATACTACTGGAGCTTGTTTTTAATGCCTTTTAGGCGTAGAGGTTGTGAACGCGTATATCACCCACAATGAAGATCCAAAGTTAGAAGGACAGACGCCAATGCAAAGAGCACAGTGCACGACGCAGCTACAAGTAAAACTGATCGTTGCTGTCGCCTCAGACTTTAAATCGAAGAACACCAACACCACTACTCCCACGCGCACAACACCATCACACATCAGCCATACGATCGCGCTGACTGAGCGTGACTGAGGCAAAATACCTACAACAGCAGCGTTGTAACGCTTGCAAAGTGTTTTCCGTCAAGTTCGAAGAGACAGGCAAGAAGAGAAAAGAGACGAGCACGTACAGCGTAGAAAGCAGTGAGGACAACAAGTTCAAGTGGTTTTGCTCGAAGGTCTGCACAGCCGAAGGAAATACGAAGACGTGTTTCGCCATTTGGCACCAGGACTACTGCCGGAAGCCAACTACAGCGAAGACGTCGATCCAACTGCGCAAACCACTGGCAAAAGAAAGCGCACACACACACACCGCAAGCCCCCAACAACACAGACAGAGGATCGCAACAGTAGCAGCAGGATGCTTTTGAGTGACGAAGCAAGCGACAGCAGTGATAGCAGTGATTGAGCGAGCTAGCACACAAGGCGCTAGTAGAGCGTGAGTCTAGAATGCCATTGCATTTCGTTGATCACGTTGTTTGCTTGTTGTGATGTTGCTGTGATTGACATGCAAAGCTAGGCCATTCGATGCTCATCAATGTACACGAATCACATTTGTCTCGACACACTCGATGTCGTACTTGAAAATCATGCACTTCTCCAGATGTGCTGAACACGAATCAGCAATAATTATCCAATTGCAAGTAACTTATCTTGTAAAAGACAACATCTTCTCGGGCGATCGAAAAGTTGTTGTATTTGGCAACATAATTAGTAATCAAGGATGGTGGGTGAACTTTTGTTTTTGGAGTTGCGCTCTGGTGTTGTACTAGCATCAGTTACGATAAACCTAGTCAATGTTCAAATATTTTTTGTCTAAAACAACGTCTAAAGATTTACATTTGTGAAATATTTCCGGCCTCCGAGGTGGGAAGTAAATACTCGCTGCTTTAAAGACTTCCAATTAAGAAAGTGAACGTGCGTCTCCCTATTCTGAGATAATATACTATATGTAAAATAACATTATACAAATAAGCTGACTATCGACATCTATAAGTTTAGATCTAGGGCTCCAGGAAGGTATGGCCCTGCAAATGTACATTTAGTCGCACGTTGTTCGTGTCTGCACACGTTTTAAGCGAGAAAACAGAAATGCGTAGCCGAAGCAGACACTGTTGGGAGTGCCAAGTGCTGAGCTAGCAAGCCGCGTCCACAAGTTATTTGCGTAGATGATCCCAGCGAGTTCTGTGTACCGAGCGGAGGAGGCAACACGGACAAGTATTCGCATTTCTTTTTCACACTTGCAATGCAAACTCCTTTGATGTTTGTAAGCTTCTACCACTAATATTTGCGGGTCATATCTCCGCACTGCCGATCAATATAAGTAAGTTTGGTAGGTATATATCGTGTCGATACCAACCCAAACGGCTCATTTTATTGTGAAGACGTTCCCACAACATGCAGAGCGCTCTCTTACCGCCTTTCTTGCTCGAACTGCGGTAGCTTAATTAGTATTGACATGTGATGTATTGTGCGTATGAAATATGACAGACAAAATTTCAATATGGAACTCAAATTGACATGTGCAAGCAGTAAAAGACCCGAAGTTATATATTTTAAATAAACGCATGATATAAATGAAAGACAGGAACCCGTCTATTGACACCGTTTAATAGCTTTGGCGAGGTATTTCATACTTGCAGAACGCTCTGTAATCAGGCGCATAGTTTTTTGAGTGATACATAAGTTTTATGTGCAGCATATGGGTCGGTTAATATGAATCAGCTTCAAAACCTTATGCAAGTACATTATCTGTGCACTGTGCGTTATTGACAAAATTGCAGAGAATATCATACTGCAATCTAGCAGATCATGCATGCTTGGTAATATGCTAGGAATATACACTACATCACCGTTTCCAAGGGTGTGTAACATTTGCAAGGGAATTTCCGTTGTAGTGAATATGAATTACTTCCCAATAGTGTAGAGTATCCAAAATATTGTTGACCGTGAAGCGTGTATTATGTATTTCTTACAGCTTATATTATGCTGTTACCTTCTATTTTATGAACTCAACAAAGTCATATATGTACGCACTAAAGTTATCAGTCACTATTACTCACCAAGAAGACGGTACACTCTACGCCAAAATTGTAGTACGCTACAAAAAACATCATTTTCACCATATTCATCCGTTTTTTTACGCTTGTTTCACAATCGTCTTCATGTAGTCAATCTCTAGTAATTATCGATTCGAGCTTTGAAAATACCAACAGCATGCAAACATACGTATATGCTCACCAAACACTACTTTTTTCGAATGGTATGCTGGATGTACTCGTAGCTGCAACACCTTTCAAATAATAACCGCTCATGTTGTGACGCACGAAGAGTTGGTCGCCATAATCAAAATTGTACACAACGCGTTCATTTTCGCTGTTATCAGCAACATTCACTGACTGGATGGAAGAAGAAGAACGATGGCGTCTGGTCCACCCTTGTGGCGACCTACGTGCAGCTTTGGTTGTTGCTGTTGATGTTACTGCCTCTCTTCGACTCTCGTCTGCTGCGTTTGAGCCGTCTAAGCGAATGTG